>PITA01002229.1:0-80276 GCA_004023965.1 Spilogale gracilis
AAACTCTCTAACTTCCCTCTCTGAAGTGGTGCTTCAAAATCGCCGAGGCCTGGACTTACTGTTCCTACAGCAAGGGGGAATATGTGCTGCCCTGGGTGAAGAATGCTGCTTTTATGCAGATCATTCGGGAGTGGTTAAAGAGTCTATGGCCAAAGTTAGGGAAGGACTGGCCAAAAGAAAAAGGGAAAGAGAGGCCCAGAAAAGTTGGTTTGAGACATGGTTCAATAAGTCCCCCTTATTTGCTACTTTAATTTCTACCTTAATAGGTCCCCTCCTCATCCTCTTACTCATTTTAACTTTTGGGCCATGTATTCTAAACAAACTAATGGCCTCCATAAAAAATCGAGTAGGCACAGTGCAGCTAATGGTCCTAAGACAACAATATGAAAGATTGCCAGGCCCGGAGAACATATATGCCTCTCACCTAAATGAGCAAGATCCCTCATTATGAACAAGTGAAGGGGGGGATGATAGGACCTGCTTAGTTTTAGAGTGTTAGGACCTGATTAGCCTGAGGGCAGCTATGACAGGTTCCATAATTCCCTGGTGAGTTAGGCATCTACAGATTTAAGACCCCCTGATGATTGATGCCTTCACAAGGCCTGTGTTAACCAAATAAAGGCTGATGGGTCAAGGAACTATCTGTGCATCTTGCTTACTTGCCCCAGTACCAGGAATGTGTGAACAGTCCAGGAATTGGGGAGGGGGCTGAAAATGTTATCTCACCCAACAGAGAAAATTACTGTGTGACTCATGCTTGCTGTTTGAAATACATATAAAACCCTAGACCCTTGCATTTGGGGTCCTTGCTGAAACCTGCTGCCCTGGGTAGATGCCTGGACCCTAGCTAGCTAGAAATAAACCTCGCTGTGTGATTTGCATTATCCTCAGCATCCTCGGTTTCTCTTTGGGGAGACGGTCGACATTGGACTTTAACACCTATAACCCAGTGATGTTTTATATATTGTTATTCTCAACTCTGGCCACTTAAATAGCTATTCAAGATATCTATGCAAGATAGGTGGATCACTTTATTGTACCTGTTTCAATCCTATTTTGCCTCCTATGCCAGAATATTCAGGAGGTGGGGTAGCTATCTCTTTTGGATGTCCATGCCATTTAACTGTGTATCTCCAGAAATGAGCCTAGTGTCTACCACATAGCTGTTGAAGAAATATCTATCATTCATATAGCATAAATGAAAATATCATTTCTTATAACTTCCACTTTGCTATATGGTAGTTTTCAAGACATCTTGCCTGGTGTGAACTGCTGCCTGAATTTATGTAGATAAAGAAGCAAGGAACATGGAGAGATAGTGGGCCAAATTGTGACAATTTAGACAAAGAAAGCCCAGCAGAGATAGAGACAGGAATAGGCACATTAAAAGATTGACTGGAATGGTTATTTATTTATTTGGCATCATCAGAATGATTTCCTAATATTGAATAACAGGTTTGTGACTTTGCAGTACTAAATATATTGAGGATAAATATTTAGAAAGGATATCTTCTGTAATATGTTACAGGTATATATGACTTTGAGTTTTTACCATGCAGAAGACTCGTGGAACCTACACTGTTATTGCACACTGCTGCTTGGTGTTTGACAATATCCCGAGAGTCTATTAAGGATTAGTCCACTGACTGTTCGAGTTTTAATTTTTCTCTTTAATAATTATCATTGTGTTTCATTCTTCTCTGGATGTTATCACAGCTCTCAGGCAACTAAACTAGTTTAGAACCCCTCTTTCCTTGTAATATACTAAGCTAAGAGATGGTGGTTCTCTGGGGAGCCTGGATGGCTTGGCTAGTTAAATGGCTGCCTTCGGCTCAGGTCATGATCCTGTAGTCCTGGGATGAGGCCCCGCATCCAGCTTCCGGCTCGGTGGGAAATGTGCTTCTTCTCTCACTACCTCTGCTTGAGTTCCCTCTTGACTGTGTTTCTCTCTGTCAAATAAATAAATAAAATCTTTTTTAAAAAAAGAGAGAGATGTTGGTTCTCTTCCCCAAATAAATCCAATACCATTACATAATACAAATCACATCAAGGTGGTATGCATCAAAAAGAACTAATCGTTTAATAATGAAGTGGAGTCAAGAAGCAATTTTGTAAATTTAGGCTTGTAATTATTTCTCAATTACAAGTGGAGTTTTCAAGGTTGATAAATCCATGATTTAGAAATAAAGAATTTTAATCTCAATAACCTTGAGTTTATTGACAGACTAATGCTATTCTTTTTTCTTGCAAGGGGAAAGATACCTTGTCATTTTACTGTCGTTCTACGAGAACTTTCTCCAACACCGATCTTTTCCAGGGACATTCCTAGTCTTAGTGTGGCTGATTTGAGGGGCAGAGAATCAATCCACTCTTGGATTCAAGTACATCTGTAGTCAGATGTATTTAAGAAGAGGAGATTTGCCAGGGGGTCTCCAACCTCTTCTTATTATACATTGTATTGTTGATCTCTCTTGTAGTAATACATGTGAAGAAGTCTCTAGGAAACTGTACTTCTCAGTAACTCCAAATGATACAATAGAGCACAGCTCTACTGTCTTTCTACACATCCACTGTACCGATATTCAGGGCTTCCCCAGGAAGTTTACTGGCAGTATACTCAAACATAGAGATATTTCTCTTTACCTTTCCAAGTCCCATGGTAGAGTCACCTCCCAGAATGTCAAAGCTGAGAAAATGTCTCTCCACTGCAGGAGTTCAGTGGCACAGAGTTCACAGTGCAGAATAGCTTTATAGCAACCTGGCTAATGACCTAAATGCCCTTCCCTTAGGAAAAGGAAGGTTCCCTTCAGGGGTTAGGAGAAGTCATGGACAAAAAGTTCTGCAATGGACCCCAGAAAGACTCTTCCATGACGGAGAATTGTTTGGTCCTATCCCAGGGTGAGCTCTTCAGATTTTGAATGTTACACCCTAGGGGGAGGCAAACTTCAAGTGCATGGGAGAAAGAGGACCTTTAAAGAGTTATCTCATCCTGATCTCTACAACTGACAACTTTGAACTCAAACAAGGCAGAACCTTGTGCTCTGTATGTTAGAAAAAAAATATTTGAGACTGGGTGGGCTTTCCAGGCAGTGTCTCAGGAGAAAGTGAAACACAATCTCTGGAAACAGCAAGGTGGACGTTAGGTGTTCTAAGACTGCAAGTGTTTTTGTGTTTCTGAAATTTAATATCTAAAGTAGAAGTTACAAAATGTGAAAGGGAGGATTTGTGTGTCATGCTAAGACATTTCAACTCTTCTATGGGTGATATCCTATAGCATTTCTCCTTCTGTGCCTGGCACATTTCACTAGCATAATGTTGTCCAGATTTATACACATTCTCACAAAGGGCAAGGATCTTCTTTTTAAATGTGGAATAAGGGGCACCTTAGTGACTCATTCAGTTGTATATCTGACACCTGATCTCAGCTCAGGTCTTGATCTTCGAGTTCTGAGTTCAAGCCATCCATTGGGCACTACTGGGTGTGGAGCCTACTTTAAAATAATAAAAGGTGGAATAATATTCCATTAGAGGTGTATGCTGTCATTTGTTTATCCATATGTCTGTGGATGAACACTTAGTTTGAACACAGGTTAGTCTGTCTTGGCTATTGTGAATAATAATGCAGTGGGCATGAGAGTGCAGATATCTCTGTTTTCATTTCCTGTGAATAAATACCCAGAAATGGGCTTGCTGGATCATATGGTCATTCTATTTTCAACTTTTCAAAAAAAGGTTTTATTTACTTGAGAGAGAAAAAGAGAGAGCTAGAGAGAGAAGGAGAAGGAGGAAGTGGGAAGGAGAAGCAGTCTCTCCACTGAGTGAGGACCCTGATGCCTGGCTCGATCTTTGGAATCCTGGACCATGCCCTGAGCTGAAGGCAGATGCTTATCCAATTGAGTCATCCATCATCCCAGAAGGATCATATATCTTTTTATTCTGCAAATTCTTTAATGAATCTGTGCTAAATTTCTACTGGGAGAAAAGTAATAGAGGAGGAGTAAGGTTCAGTATTATAAATTCAGTTGCCTCTCATCTCACACCTAGGGAGGAGAAAAAGACCAGTATCACTGCATTATGTTTTGCGATAAGGACTGTGACTTGAATAATCTAAATGATAGTTATGTTGCTGGAATTTTAGGTAGAGGTATATCTAAATAGAAAGAAAATATTGATGAGTGAGGGTCATAATCCTCATATGACTTTAAGAATATGTAGATAAGATGCAAAGACAAGTGTTCTCATTCCAATGATGGCTATGATTACCCTACAGAAGAATATCAGGAAAGTGAATTTTTTTGACAAAAATTAGTTCTATCTTGCCTCTTGCATCATAAAGCCTCTTAAGTTCTTTAATACTCAAATCCGGAGTGCCTGGGTGGCTCAGTGGGTTAAAGACTATGCATCTCAGGGTCCTAGGATCGAGGCCCAAATCGGGCTCTCTGCTTAGCAGGGAGCCTGCTTCCTCCTCTCTCTCTCTGCCTAATTCTCAGCCTACTTATGATCTCTCTCTCTCTCTCTCTCTCTGTCAAATAAATAAATTAAATCTTTAAAAAAACCCTCAAATCCTCATTAAACAACAAAATGTTATCAAAATTATTATTCAGATTTAAATTGTTGCATATATGGAAAATATCATTATACTTTGACCTTAAAATGTTCCAATGAGAAAATCCAAGGCTTCTACTTTATTTTCAGGGAAAACCACTTCTTCATCCTGCTTCGAATCTGCTGGGTCTTTACACTGTAGATGATTGGATTCATCAGGGGTGGAAAGAGAATGTAGATATTGCCCATAAGGACATGAACAGATGGTGAGAGGTGCTTTCCAAAGCGGTGCACCATGGTGAGGCCAATGATGGGGATGTAAAAGACCAGGACAGCACAGATATGGGACACACAGGTCTGCAAGGACTTGAGCCTCTCCTCCCGGGATGCGATTGCCAGCACTGTATGCAAAATGAAAACATAGGAGACGAGAATGAGCACAGCATCCAATAACAAGTTACAAATGACCAGAGCCAGGGCGTAGAAGCTGTTGAAGCGGATGTCAGAGCAGGCGATTCGGAGTAGGTCCTGGTGCAGACAGAAAGAGTGGGAGAGGATGTGGGGGCGACAGTAATGGAAGAACTTCAAACGAATGAGAGGGAGAATGGACAAAAAAGCCCTCATCAAAATGGCTACCATGACATGAATAACTCTGCTGTTGGTCAGGATGGATGTGTAACGCAGAGGGTTGCAGATTGCCGTGAAGCGATCAAAGGCCATGGCCAGAAGGACTCCAGACTCTGTGCTAGAGAGACCATGGACAAAGTAAGTCTGGGAAATGCAAGCATCCAGACCAATCTCCTGGCTGAGCCTCCATAGGACACCCAGGACCGTGTGCACCGTGGACAGCCCCATGCACAGGTCAGTGAGGGCCAGCATGGCCAGGAAGTAGAACATGGGCTGGTGTAGGCTTGGCTCTGTCCGGATCATATGCAGCACCAGGCAGTTTCCCAGGAAGACTATAGCATAGATGAAGGAGAAGGGAATTGAAAACCAGGGATAGTACTGTTCTAGGCCAGGGAACCCCGTGAGAATGAATATCGAGGTATTGATAATGGAAGCAGGAGAAGCAGACATTTTATGTGAAGGTAATTTCCAAGATAAGATCAATATCTACTGACCAGTTTTGTCTAACGATCTGTGGTGTGTGAGAACAGTAGAGTATAACACAGCTACTCATACTGTAGCACAGTAAAGCACACCATAGCATCCCAGGGAGGCTCCACTCTGCAGGAGAAGCTAGAGCACAAGATGATTTCCCAGGGAAGCTCCGTGGTAGTAGGTCTCAGGTAGTGGCGGCAAGTCAATGCCCTGATCATTTGGGGCAAATTAGATCATTAACTTCATTCTCTTTTTGTCCCTCTGAGCTATTTTCAGGGCTCAGAGCAGGTGACAGTCGCTAAAGCTCTTGAGGGCACAGGGCTCTTCAGGCTCTGCAGCTCCCGAGGAAGCCCCCGCAAGCTGTCTTCTTGCCAGTGCTTGTGGCACAGGGAATCAGAACAATCAGATTTATGGGGAAGGAATGAGGAGGATTGTGTGGGTCAGGTGCACCCGGGCTCCTGGGAGGCCACCAGTCCCACTTGGCAGCTGATGAAAGTGAGAGATTCTACTTGGTCACTGCAGGATAGTAATTTGTGTCCCTGAAATTGAGAGGAATGGGGAAATGCAGCATTTTTGAGGGTCCACAGATCTTTACAGGGAGGGATGCTTACTACATTGACTGAAATTTCAATACCTACTCAGAGGAGAAGTAAGTAAGTTTTTTCTGCATATCTGTTTGAATCAACAGCAGTGTTTATCTAAGTCTTCTACATTTTTACATCATATTTCTTTTTTATTTTTCACTTAATTCCTCAGCAAATATTTCTCTTTTCCTGAACCCCTGAGAAAGGATAGTCATTGTGTAAGAAATATCCCTAGAGGCCTCTCCATAACAGAGAGCAATTGTTTTGAGGGATAAAGGCTGCCACAACCTAATTCCAGTTGAGAGACATGAATTCCCCTTCTTTCCAGCTCCCTCAGACTTCCTGTCTCATCTGAGGGGCAAAGAAATCACAATTCACTAGACTGGGAATGCTGCAGTGAGGAAAGAAAGAAAAGAGCTTGGTGGTGGTAGAGGTGGAAGAAGGCCATTGTAGAAATCCCTTTGAAGGTCACAGCTCTGAGAAACAGTCCCAGTAATATCTGGTGCACTAAGATTTCATGAGAAGATTATTGTTTACTTTCCTCCTCCAACCATGTCATGAGTAGTCTATGAAGGCACACAGAGGGCTTGTGTCCTTGTACAATGTCAGCATTACTCAGTCATAAAGGAAAGTAAAATCACACTGATAAAGCACGATCAGGATGCCAAACTCAATGATAATTCACCATGTGACTAAACTTGGCTTCTTACACAGCACACAGAGCAGGACAGAAGTCACACAACAAACGGGATAACAAAAGGGTGCAGGAAGTTAAGGAACCAAAGGCCAAGTCAGTCTATGGACACGCAGTTGGTATAAGGCCTTGGTCTGGTCAGCCGTCCAATTACAGAAGGTCGTCCAATTACATCTCAGTTCTTTTTGGAGATGAACCTGGCAGAGCCTCCGGCGGCAGCCAGAGTGGTCACATGTAGAGGGGTGAGGTCTGAAGAGTCTGAGAGTTTGCTGCCAAAATCCTTCCCTTTTTAAAAAATTAATTAATATATTTACTTATTTTTGTGAAAGAGAGACAGAGAGACAGAGAGAGAAGAGAGTGAGCATACAAACGTGAGGAGGGGTAAAGGGAGGTGCAGGCTCACCACTGAGCAGGGAGCCTGATGCAGGACTCCATCCCAGGACCCTGGGATCATAAGCTGCGCTGAAGACAGATGCTTAACTGATTGAGCCACCCAGGCACCCAAAATCCCTTCCTTTTCAAAGGGATTTAATCAGTTTTGGATCTTGGCAGACCTCCCCTGCCTCTGCTACTTATCAGTTCTGGAGTGTCAGCTGACGTTGGTCCTAGCAACATATCCTAACCCTAAGTACCTTAACTGCTTGCATCATTGCTTGACACAGGCCCCTGCTTGACATGAGAGACTTTTCTTTCTACAACCCACCATCCCTTACCAGCAACCTAACAGGGGAGTAGTAAAATAATAATCAATCACAATTAAAAGATCTGTGAAAATATAGATTTACATAAAAACAATGAATCATGGAACACTACATCAAAAACTAATGATGGACTAATGTAATGTGGTTAATATAACATAATAAAAATATATAGATTTTTCTCTAAGGAGGAATGTGTTGGAAAATCTAAAGACAAAAGGGGAGTAATGAGTGATGAAAAAAGTAAGAAACAACAGCTTCTCCTATCTATAGGTACAATAAACACAGCTCAATCCAGTTGCCACAAACCTTCAGTTTGTAAGAAACTCATTATCTGCAACATGCAATAAATTGAAGCACAGTAAAGGGAGGTATGCCTGTATACTGGTCTGTAATATCCTTTTCTTGTAACATCTTTGTCTGGCTTTGGTAGCAGGGTAATGCTGGCTTCATAGAGTGAAGTTCTTAGGACGAGTTTGAAAAAGATTGGACAATTTAATTTTTAAGAATATCACATTCAGATTCACATTGACCTGTTACAATCCCACTTCTGTCACTCTCTAACTATGTGATCAATTACTAAATATCCCCATGCTTTGGTTTCTCACCTAAAAATAAAAATTTTTCAATTTCCATCATTTGAAAAATATGAGAGATATTTATAAATTACTTAGTATTTTTTTGTCATTTCTTTAATTGCTCAGTAATTGGGCTCCCCCTCCCTCCACCCCCTGCCCTCTAAAACCCTCAGTTTGTTTCTCAGGATCCACAGTCTCTTATGCTTCATCCCCTCTCTGATTTCCCCCAATTCACTTTTCCTTTCCTTCTCTTAATGTCCTCTATGTTAGTCCTTATGTTCCAAAGTAAGTGAAACCATATAATAATTGACTTTCTCTGCTTGACTTATTTCACTCAGCATAATCTCCTCCAGTCCCATCCACATTGATGCAAAAGTTGTGTATTCATCCTTTTTGATGGCTGAGTAATATCCCATTGGATATATGAACCACATCTTCTTTATCCATTCATCTGTTGAAGGGATTCTCGGCTCTTTCCACAATTTGGCTATTGTGGACATTGCTGCTAGGAACATTGGGGTATATAGGGCCCTTCTCTTCGCTATATATATATATATATAGATATATATATATCTTTGTGATAAATACAGTAGTGCAATTGCCAGGACATAGGGTAGCTCTATTTTTTTATTTTTTTGAGGGATCTCCACACTTTTTTCCAAGTGGCTATAGCAACTCGCATTCCCACCAACAGTGTAGATGGTTTCCCTTTCTCCACATCCTTTCTAACATTTGTTGTTTCCTGCCTTGTTGATCTTTGCCATTCTAACTGGTGTAAGGTGGTATCTCAATGTGGTTTGGATATGAAAATCTCTGATGGCTAATGATGATGAACATTTTTTTCATGTGTCTGTTAGCCATGAATTCTTCATCTTCTTACCAATCTATTTATAGTGCCAATAAAAAATGTTATCATCTACCCATTCATTAAAATGGGGGGGTGTAATCTGTAATTATTCAGCATTATACTGATGAACCTACAGAAATCAGAAAATGTTCTGAAGGAATCAGATCTTAGATCCACCTATAAAGTGATTTCTGAAAAAACAAAAACCAAACAAAACAAAAACCCCACAGTAATCTAGGACTATATCTTTGATTTTCTTGTGTTCTTCCCCTTGAACTTTGGCTCCTGTTTCACATCCTGCCATTTCCGTTTTCTCCCCTTAGTCAACCCACCATGAGTTCCATTTTCTCAGAATCCAGTCAAAGCACTGTCTGAAAACTTTTTGCCTTCCTTCCTAATCATAAATAAAGGATGGAGATTTCTGGAGTTTTCCAGGAGTACAAAACTGAAGAATATAACCAATATGGACAACATAATTTTTTTAAAGATTTTTATTTATTTGACAGAAACACAGCCAGAGAGGGAACGCAAGCAGGGGGAGTGAGAGAGGGAGCAGCAGGCTTCCTGCTGAGCAGGGAGCCCAATGTGGGACTCGATCCCAATTCGGGATCATGACCTGAGCTGAAGGCAGTCGCTTAACCAACTGAGCCACCCAGGCAACCCAAGGAAAACATAATTTTTAAGAATCTTTCTTAACTGTCTCTTCAGAGTTTTATTTTTTTCTTTTCCAAGAAGGATGATTTTTCTCTTCACTTTATCACCTTTTCTCTCATATGTCAAAATAACTCAGTATTCCTCTATCTCCAAAAAGCAGTTCCACATAAAAATGGATTCTTCCTCTTTTTCTTCTGCAGGTAAAAATACAAGTATAATTTATTCCTTTTGTATTTTACTTATAGAATTTTTCACAATGTTTCAAAAAACTTTCAGATATTTGATTTTAAAGCATCTGGACCCTTGGAACTTAGCAGGTCAGGTTTTCCAGATTAAGAAACTTAATCCTGAAGAATTCAATTATATAACTTTACTAAAGTCGTGCCAATCATAACAGAGGATCTAGGCCTGGAACTAATTCTGTTGGACTGAGAACTTTTACTCTAGGTATTTTCACTTGAAGGTGAAGACAATGCCCAGCTATTAACAAACAGATCAAGACATCCACAATCTTTATCCTTACAGCTAAGTAAATAAATGTTTACTTTTAAAAATTTCCAGTATGTTGGCCATATCTGGTTTTTTTTCTCATAATCTATTTTATTTCCCCCAGATTAAATGTCTTAATTTTCACTGTGTAATTAAACCATCTAAGTCACTGTTTTAGACACAAGATATAAATACGATCCTAATAATAAGGGAAGCATGAATTGATATTTCAAATATGTGAATAAAATAAAACAATATGGGAAGAGAAGGGCATATTATTTTCAGTTCAGAGTTTAGATGAAAGCTCTCCAAGTAGGGGAGAATTGGAGATAGCGCAAAATAGAAAGAAGGAGGGCCCCTGGGTGATTAGTGGGTTAAAGCCTCTGCCTTCAACTCAGGTCATGATCTCAAGGTCCTGGGATCAAGGCCTGTGTTGGGCTCTCTGCTCAGCGGGGAGCCTGTTTCCTCCTCTCTCTCTGCGTGCCTCTCTGCCTACTTGCGATCACTGTCAAGTAAATAAATAAAATCTTAAACAAAACAAAACAAAAGAGAAAGAAGGAGCAAATCGTTGGATATCTGTGCGTGTCTGGGTGAATGAGTTCTGAGCGGTAGGGAAAGTGTGGAGGTACATCACGAAAAATCTAGAGTTGTTAGCACACTGCTGAGCTAAGATGTAGGTATCTCTTCAAGCTGGTACTGTGGTAGATAAGAGAAGTAAGATAAAAGAGACAACCTTCTAGAGCCAACACGATTACTTAAGAGAACTACATTTCACTTGACCAGAGTGAGGAGGTATTTTCCTCTGTGCTGAGTATATATGCAGTGTTCTGACAGTGTGGGCTGGGGCTGGAGGCATTGGCAGCACATGACAACTTATACTAAATACAGATTATTTGGTTTCAGCCCCAACATACTGAATCAGGAATTCTTGAACTGAAGCCCGTTGCCTGGTGTTACAAGAAACCCTCCCGGTGATTCTGATGCAGACCAAAGCCTGAGAATCACGGAGGTCCCTCATTAGCCATAGTATTGTTTTGTAATCAGATGAGTGCAGTGCTGTGGGAAAAGCAAGAAGCAGGAGAGAAACAAAGGTTATGAGTTAATAGGAAAGGGATATCCTTAGACAAAGAAAGAAACCTTGCTCTTGAGGGCTAAACTCTGAGAAGGTATCCACAAGGATGCTGGGTCACAAAGACAAGTTCTTTGTTATGATTTAACATAAATCCTTTAAGACCAAAAAAGCATATGGCAATTTTAACGAACAAATACACTATGTTTTGATTCTAATTTACTTGCAAAGTACCAAATCGTTAAGAAAATCTATAGTCTGTTAACAGCTGCTGCTATAGGAAGCTGGATAGGCTGTTTTATTGGCCCCTCTACATACAGATTTCTGGTGGAGGGTGCAAACTTGAAATAAGATGGTGAAATGTTTGAGGACATTGAAGAATTGTGTATTCAAATGGCGTGTTTGAATGCCATCTATGAATTCTTCACCCTACATTCACACTGCAGTGTTTCTTTAAAATTATAGAAAAATCTTTAACATTTATTTAGTAAACTGCAAGTTCTCATCCTCTCACCTGTAGATTTCAAACATGGAGACTAAAATGTAATGAATGGGCATATTGTGAGCAGATTCGGATTTCTGACATAATTTCAGTTAGCGTTTGAGAAAATGGACTTACAAGAAAAGACTCTCAGGAGCACATGTATGTGGAGCAGAAGAGAAAGAATTTAGTGAATTGTGTGTGTGTGTGTGTGTGTGTGTGTGGAATGAAGGGATTTTGTGATAAGAAACAAAAGGGCATAGATGAAAAGGCAAGATACCAGTTTCTGATCCTGGTGTTGGCACAAAACACTGGAAAACCAACAAATTAACAAACAACTTGGGCAAACCTGGACTTACACAAGAGTTATTTCTCCAAAAGGGTTAAGAATGCACTGAGACTGTTTATTTTAGGAATCTCTTCCTTTTGGCTGGCCAACAGATTTTCAGGCAGATGTAAACCTGTGGCCTCATGGAGTAAAGTGGGAAGCCATGCTGGGTGTCCTAGCACCCATGTCTGTTCTCTTCTTCAGTCACATTGGGATTAAAATTAACAGCATTAAGAGCCAACATACTGCCTGATAGTACTAAGAAATAATAAGAGCAAAGATTTCAGGTTCACAAAGGAGTCTCCTCTCATGATATAGAACTGGCACACTTAAACGTAGGTGCAATGTTGGTACCACTTCTCCCATTGGCTAAAGAATGCAATAGCTGAGTTGTACTAAATCTCACACTAATCTCATAGGTCTCTGATGATAAACTAAGATATGGGTGGAAGAGTTCCCAATATTCTGTAAAGATCTAGAAAGTAATCATTGTTAATATTTGTCTGGTTTTTAATTTTTCCTAAATTTACTTTTGTGCTCAGAATACAAGGAAGCTTTTCAAAGATCATTCTTCAAAGATTTAGAAGCAATTGCAATTAACTTTGATCACTCTAGATTTATCAGTTCCCATCATCATTCTGTTGCCTTCCATCATTCAAATAGGAACAGAGTGCCTTTTCAAACTGTCTTTCCAAACCAGCAACTTTTCATCCATTCTGATCCTCAAACTTTCCCTCATCTCAGCATGTCTTCCTTAAGGGGCATAGAATCCACCTGCCTAAAGATTTAGGTCCACATTTATCAGAATACATTTAAGGCATGGAGGATTGAGGCTGGTGAGTTACTAGCCCATCTCTTAATTTCTCATTTATTTGGCTTTATCATTTATGACAGTACATTTGAGGAATTCTTTAGTTAACTTATCCAGTACTTCCCAGATGGTACCTGAAGATAAAGAGCACTTTTTCTTCCTCTAAATCCTCAATATTGTTCTTTTTTCAGGACCTTACCGCATATTAACCCTATTTTTCTATGAGCAGTAGTAAGAAATCTTGGCAAATGGCTTCACCCTTTTCCTCTCCAAGCCCCATGTTATTGACTTACCTGCAGGGAGATAAGAACTGAAGACACTTCTCACCCTCCTTCAGGGTACATTCCTGGATAGCATCCCTTGAGGGACATAATAGGCAGCATGGGATTTGGGGCAGCAAATGGCTTTAACCATATCACTGCCAAAGAATTTCTCAAATGGGCTATAAAGAAACTCTATCCTCATTGGAATCCTTTGGTCCTATCCATGTCTGTCTTAATTACTGAGTCTTCTTACATTATCTTTACATATCAATTAGCTGTTGAGAGTACAAGTTTCAATGTCAACAGTTCCTGATTCAAACCTCTCAGTTTCCTCACATGTGAAATTGGAATACTGAAAGAAACTAATGCACAATATTGCTGTGAGGCTTAAGTAAGTTACTCCATAAAAAACTCATCGTATTTGTCAATACTCAAATAATTACTATTATTTTATAATAACATTGTGTATTAATGTAAGAATATATGTAAATTACTTAATAACATTCCTTTAAAAAGCACACATTAAGCACTTAATATTTTTTTAATTTTTTTATTCATTTTATTTTTTCAGTGTTCCAAGATTCATTCCCCATTCCCCACACCCCGTGCTCCATGCAATAGGTTCCCTCAGTACCCAACACAAGTCTCTCCCATCCTCACAGTCCCTCCGTCCAAGTCCCTCAGATTGTTTCTGTGTCCAAATTCTCTCATGTTTCATTTCTCTCCCTGAATTACCCTACTTCCCCTTTACTTTCTTTCTCCTACTGTCCTCTATATTAACCCTTTTGCACCACAAGTAAGGGAAACCATGTGATACTTGACTTTCTCTACTTGGCTTATTTCACTCAGCATAACCTCTTCTAATCCAGTCCATGTAGCTACAAAAGTTGGATATTCATCCTTTCTGATGGAGGAGTAGTATTCCATTGTATATATGTACCACATCTTCTTTATCCATTCATCTGTTGATGGGCACCTTGGCTCTTTCCACAGTTTGGCAACTGTGGACATTGCTGCGATGGACATTGGGGTACATATGGCCCTTCTTTTCACTACATCTGTATCTTTGGGGTAAATACCCAATAGTGCAATTGCAGGGTCATAGGGTAGTTCTATTTTTAATTATTTAAGGAATTTCCACACTGTTTTCCAAAGCGGCTACACCAGTTTGCATTCCCACCAACAGTGTAAGAGAGTTCCCCTTTCTCCGCAGCCTCTCCAACACTTATTGTTTCCTGACTTGTTAATTTTGGCCATTCTGACTGGTGTAAGGTGGCATCTCAGTGTGGTTTTGATTGGAATTTCCCTGATAGCTAGTGATGCTGAACATTTTTTCATGTGTCTGTTAGTCATTTGTATATCTTCTATGGAGAAGTGCCTCTTCATGTCTCTTGCACATTTTTTGATGTGTTCATCTTCTTTTTGGATGTTGAGTTTGAGTAGTTCTTTATAGATCTTGGATACCAGCCCTTTGTCTGTAGTGTCATTTGCAAATATCTTCTCCCATTCTGTGGGTTACCTCTTTGTTTTGAAGAATATTGGTGAAATTTTGATTGGAATGGCATTGAAAGTATAGATTGCTCTGGGCAGTACAGACATTTTGACAATGTTTATTCTTCCGATCTATGAGCATGGGACGCTCTTCCATCTTTTTGTGTCTTCTTCAATTTCTTTCATGAGTGTTATGTAGTATCTCATGTACAGATCCTTTACTTCTTTGTTTTGGTTTATTCCTAAGTATCTTATGGTTTTTGATACTATAGTAAATGGAATTGATTCTCTGTTTTCCCTTTCTATATTTTCATTGCTGGTGTATAAAAACACACCTGATTTCTGTATATTGATTTTCTTTCCTGCCACATTACCAAATTGTTATATGAATTCTAGTAGTTTCGGGGTAGAGTCTTTTGGGTTTTCCACATAGAGTATCATGTCATCTGCAAAGAGAGAGAGTTTGACTTCCTCTTTGCCAAGCTGGATACCTTTTGTTTCTTTCTGTTGCCTGATTGCTGTTGCTAGGACTTCTAACACTATGTTGAACAATAGTTGTGAGAGTGGGCCTCCTTGTCTTGTTCCTGATCTCAGAGGGAAGGCTGTCAGTTTTTACCTGTTGAGAATTATATTCACTGTGGGTTTTTTGTAGGTAGATTTTATGAGGTTGAGAAATGTTCCCTCTATCCCTATATTTTGAAGAGTTTTGATCAGGAACAGATGTTTTATTTTGTCAAATGCCTTTTCTGCATCAATTGAGGGTACCATGTGGTTTTTCTCTCTTCTCTTGTTGATTTGTTCTATCATGTTGATTGATTTACGAGTGTTGAACCACCCTTGCATCCCTGGGATAAAACCCACCTGGTCATGGTGGATAATCTCTTTAATGTATTGTTGGATCCTGTTGGCAAGGATCTTGTTGAGAATCTTGGCATCCATATTCATCAGAGATATTGGTCTGAAGTTCTCCTTTTTGATGGGGTCTTTGTCTGGTTTGGCGATTAGAGTAATGCTGGGTTCATAGAAAGAGTCTGGAAATTTTCCTTCCGTTTCTACTTTTTGAAAGAGCTTCAGGAGAATAGGTGTTATTTCTTCTTTGAATGTTTGGTAGAATTCTGCAGGGAATCCATCTGGTCCTGGACTCTTGTTTTGGGGAGGTTTTTGATCACTGCTTTAATCTCGTTACTAGATATAGGTCTATTCAAATTGTGAATGTCTTCCTGTTTCAGTCTTGGAAGTTTATAGGTTTCTAGGAATATATCCATCACTTTTAGGTTGTTAATCTTATTGGCATAAAATTGTTGATAGTAATTTCTGATGATTGTTTCTATTTCCTTGGTGTTTGTCGTGCTCTCTCCCCTTTCATTCATAATTTTATTAATTTGGGTCTCCTCCCTTTTCTTCTGAATTAGTTTGGCGAATGGTTTATTGTTCTTATTGATTCTTTCAAAGAACCAGCTTCTAGTTTCGTTGATGCGTTCTACCGTATCTCTAGTTTCTGATTCATTCATATCTGCTCTAATCCTAATTATTTCCCGTCTTGTGTGAGGGGTTCATTTAATTTTTTGTTGATTTTTCAGTTCCTTAAGGAGTAATGAGTGTTGATGTATTTGGGATTTTTCAATTTTTTTGAGTGAGGCTTGGATGGCTATGATTTTCCCCCTTAGTACTGCCTTTGCTGTATCCTATAGGTTTTGGATTGATGTATTTTCATTCTCATTGGTTTCCATGAAGTGTCAGTTATTCTTTCATTTCCTGGTTGATCCACAGATTCTTAAGCAGGATCGTCTTTAGCTTCCATGTGTTTGATTTTCCTCGAACATTTTATAGTGGTGAGTTCCAGTTTCATGGCATTGTGGTCAGAGAATATGCAGGTAATAATCTCATCTTCTGGTATCTGTTGAACCCTGTCTATTCTGGAGAAAGTTCCATGTGCACTCGAGAAGAATGAGTATTCTTCTGTTTTCAGATGGAATGTTCTGAATATATCTGAGATCCCTCTGGTCCAATGTGTTATTCAAGACTCTTTTTTCTTTGTTGATTTTCTGTTTAGATGAGCTGTCCATTGCTGAGATTCGTGTGTTAATATCTCCTACAACTAATATATTTGTATCAATATGATTCTTTATTTTGCTTAACAGTTGCTTATGTAGTTGGCTGCTCCCATGAAGGGGGCATAAATATTTACAATTGTTAGATCTTCTTGGTGTATAGACCCTTTGAGAATGATGTAGTGTCCTTCTGTGTCTCTGACTACAGTCTTTAGATTAAAATCCAATTTGTCTGATATGAGAATCATGACTCTGGCTTTCTTTTAGGGTCCGTTGTCATGAAATATGGTCCTTCATCCCCTTGCTTTCAATCTGGAAGTGTCTTTAGATTTAAAATGTGTCTCTTGTAAACAGCATATGGATGTGCCCTGTCGTTTTATCCAGTCTGCACCCCTGTGCCTTTTTATTGGAGCATTTAGGCCATTCACATTGATAGTGATTATTGATATCCGTTTGTATTGACATTATTTTGCCTGTGAAGTTGATATTTCTATAGGTTACCTCTGTAAATTTCTGTTCTGTATCACTCTTGTGTTCATTTCTCTTTTATAGACCCCCTCCTAATATTTCTTGTAGTGCTGGCTTGGTGGTTGCATACTCTTTTAGACTTTGGTGGTTCTGGAAGCTCTTTATTTCTCCTTCCATTCTGAAAGTCAACCTTACTGGATATATTATCCTTGGTTGTATATTTTTGTCATGTAATTTTCTGAATATGTCTTGCCAGCCCATTCTGGCTTGCCAGGTTTCTGTGGAAAGGTCTGACATTATTCTGATGGTCCTCCCTCTATAGGTAAGGGATAGCTTTCCCCTAGCTGCCCTTAAGACCTATTCTTTGGTTTTATGATTCATGAATTTCATAGTTATGTGCCGAGAGGTTTTTCTGGCCTCATTGATCTTGGGGGGTGTCCTCTCTGCCTCTAGAACCTGAACATTTGTTTCATTCCCCATATTCAGGAAATTTTCATCTATGATTTGTTCAACAATATCTTCTAGGCTTCCCTCTCTCTCATCTACTTTGGGGATTCCAATAATTCTGATATTGGAGCACTTCATGGCATCATTTATTTCCCTTATTCTGTTTTCATGGGATTTTAGCTATTTTCTCCAAGACTTCTCTTGCTCCTCCTTCTTAATCCATCTGTCTTCTAAATCACTGATATGATCTTCAGCTTCACTTACTCTGGCTGTTAGCATATTTAAATTAGATTGCATCTCATCAATAGCCTTTCTAACCTCAGCTTTCACTTCTGTTATGATGGCTTCCATTTTGAGACTAATGTTCTTTTCCAAATTAGCCATTGCTTGGACGATTGCTGCCCTGAATTCCATTTCTGTCATATTGTTTATGTTCATTTCCAGTAATTCTGTGACCAGGGTTGCAGTCTCAGGGTTCTTGTTCTGTTGGAATTTCCTCCTCCAAGTCATTGTGGTGAGGAGTGGTTGAGGGGATGTATAGATAAATATATCAGCCACTATCCAGGTGAATTGGTCGCTGGAATGTTTTGGAACAATCAGAATTCACCACTGAAAAGAAAGAAGAAGGAAAAGAGAGAAAGGAAGAAAGGAAGCAGGAAAAGAAACTCCTGCCAGAGTGGGGCCCGGTGGTAGGATTTATATGGTACAAAACTACTACAGGGTAAAGAAAAAGACTATCACGGGTAAATGAAGAGATCAAAAAGTGAAGCCCAACCTGAATGTCCCCCAAGGCCAGTATTTATATAATACAAAAGCAAAAACAATTACACAGAAACACTGACAGTCTAGAGTGGGAAGGTGAGGGCAGACACTCCTTGTGGGCAAGGAAAGTGTTTTAGATCCTCCGAGTTTGTCTTCTTGTTATTGTTGGAGGAGCCCACTTTCTAAAGATATAGGGAGATTAGAACTGGTTGCATATAGGGGTAGTATTGGATAGGGATGTAGGATTACCTTGAAGCTTATAACTATATGTATATGTAAAAGAAAGAATAAAGGAAAGAAGAGAGAAGAAAGGGAAAAAACAGATAAAACAAACAAGCAAAAAAGAGGCAACAACAACAACAACAGAAAATACAGGGATGTGTTTGAAAAAATTTCAAGGTAAAAAATTGTTATGGAGTGTTGTATTGAGTATCATGTTGTGATAAAAAATGGGTTAAAAATTAAAAGAACAAAAACCGTGAGAATAAATTTTTAAGTTTAACATGGAAACTTTAAAAGTAAAAATAGAAAAAAGTTAAAAAAGCAAATAAGGCGAAAAACTGTATCAATAAGGTGTACAGCTTTTGAGGCAGTACCAGGAGTTTAATAAATTGTCTTTCCCCCGATGTTGGGGTTTTACAGTTTGAGTGTTGTCCTCCTGTGCTTCTGGCTTGCCTTCCATGGGTGGGGCCTGCTGTGCTGTTTTCAATCCCTTCTACCTGGGCTGGGTCTCTCCGCCCCCTTCCTAGGGACTGGAGTCTATTGTAACGAGGTAGTCAGGGTTCAGTTCTGGGAGGGGGGTGTTCTTTTAAGGCCTTTTTCAGCTGCTGAGGAAGGTAAGTCAGAGCAAGATGTCTGCGCCCAGACCTCCTTCCCAGAGAAAGCTCCTAATTAGCAACCCCCTGGATGATGGGGGGGGTGCCCCCGCCCAGTCTCCCCCTTGGCCACCTGTCAGAGCCGGGCAGGCGCAGATGCCGGTTTGATTTCTGTCCTAAGCCCCTGCTTGTCGTTTCACTCCCACACCACAAAATCGCAACTGATTTTGGGTTGCGCTACCTTTTCTCTGCTCAGGAAGTCTGTATGACCCCCATGCAGGAGGGACTGAGGTCCTGCTGCCCCACACGTGCCGTGCAAGTCTGCAAAATTGCCTTTCCTGGGGGGTCCATGCCTGGCCCACGGGTGGAGAGAAGCAGGAGAGAAAAGAAGCAGTGGAAAGAAAAAAAAAAAAAAGCAGTCGAAAAATAGACTCCGCTCCGCTCCGCTGGTTCCACAGAGTTCCCTCCCTCGCGGTGTACTGGTCGCACTTTCTCTCCTTTGATCCCCGATCCCTGTTTCCCTGGCTGCAGGGGTGGAAAGATAGACTCTGCACAGCTGGCTCACTCGGGGCACTCTTTGTCCCTGCGGATCCCCATTTCCCCGGCTGCAGCAGTGGAAAAATAGACTCCACACTTCTGGCTCTGCCACGTTCCCAGGTCTGCCTCAATTTCAATCAGACCATAGTCTGCTGCTGTTTCCGGAACACAGAGCACTTTCGTGCTGGTGTATTGTCCTCCAATGAGTCTCCTCTGCAGGCTTCCCCCCGCCCCTGTGCCCCTTGTCTTGGAGGTAACCCTCCGGTTGTTCTCACTTGTTTCTACCTCTTTAACAATGGTCCTTGTCTCCCGTGGTGATCCAGAAGTGCAAAATATCATATTTCAGGCTGATTTCATGGGTGCTCACAGTGGTCCTGTAGTGTTTTTTGCAGGAATTGAGCTCACTTCAGGGGACTCCCCGAAATGCAGTCACCTGGCCTTCCGCCATCTTCCAACCCCGACTGCAACATAATCTTCTTTAGATTTTGAAAGCTATTTTCAGTTCTACTTGGAGTCATTTGAGAATGAAGGCAGTGAAGCCAACCAGAAGGTTGGTTAAATAGTCTACTTAATTATTAATGTCTATAAAGACTAAACTTAATTACTAATGAGGCAGAAGGAGTGAAAATGTAAATGTGGTAAAAAATATCAAGTGAGTAAAATCTACAGTATTGGTAAAGGATTGAAAATTATGAGTGAGGGGAAGTGAGGAACACATGTGGCATTTGGTTTCTATTTCTGGCTGAAGTGAGGGAGTGAATGGAGATGGCATCTACATAAATGGAGAACACAAATGTGGAAGCAGGAAGAAGTTGCTAATGAGAGTGGAGAAGGATCAGTAAGTTCAGTTTTGGCCTTTTGAGTTCACAATTCCATGTAGCACAGACAGGGAAATCTCCAGGAGTGATGTGTGAACTTCTTTGGAATTCAGGAAAGAGGCTGAGTTTGAGATTAATATGGCAACGTTCATATCCAGGGGGTTAGCAAAGAAGTCAGCAAATGCAATGAGCCAAATTATTGAAAGAGATCAGAAAATAACTAGAATTAAGAGATTTTCTAAAAGTATAGATATTGAAAGACAAGTGAGTGGTCAACAGTGTCAAATACTGATGAAAGTTCCAGTGATGAGGAGATGGAATTTGGAATAGGTTTTTTGATTGGTGGCCTTTTGTCCAAGCAATTTCAATGGAATAGTAGAGGCAAAATTTGATTATAATGGAGTTGAAGAGGAAACTATTTTTATTTCAGTTAAAGTATAGGCAAAATATATTGTTTGGTAATGCATACTTAATCACAGTATGAAAAAAATCAATGAAATGAATAGTATTAAAGTATGCATACTGTTTTAATACAGTGACAATGGTGAGGTTGTGTTCAGGAAAGGCTGTAGAGAAAATTTGGGTGTTGATAATTGATTATTTCTTAACTTACATGATATTGATTGGGATGTTTATTTTATAAAAACTTGCTAAATTGCACATTTATTTCCATGCAGCTTTATATTCCACCATAATACATACATTTTGAAATTGACAAGAGAGAAAATTAAGAAAATTAATGCATATTTTTCAAGTAGCTGATTTATGAGCCAAAAGGGGAAAATATATTAAGTGCATGGGGATGGCCATATGTTAAGTAAAAGTTAATTTTATGAAGAGAGAGTCTTCAATAATTTTTTAAATTGTTGCAAAGCAGCTAATGCAAAAGGACTTATGAGATAAAATTATTTCTAAGGATTCTAAATTAAAGAAGCATAGGAAATTCATGCTTGGTAAGGCAGTGTATTAATATGCTATTGCCTCTATAACAAAATTACCACACAGTGGTGTAAAACAACACAATACTGTTGTTTTACAGTTCTGGAGATTAAAGATATAAAATGTTTTTTGCTGCCTAAAAGCAACGTATCTGCAGGTCAAATTGTTTCTGGAGGCTATGAAGAACAATCCATTGTCTTGCCTTTTCTAGTTTCTAGTTGGTGGAAGGTATCTGCATTCTTTGGCCCAAGGACTCAGTCTTTTTTTTTTTTTTTTTTTTTTTTTAAAGATTTATTTATTTATTTGACAGAGAGAAACATAGTGAGAGAGGGAACACAAGCAGAGGGACTGAGAGAGGGAGAAGCAGGCCTCCCGCTGAGCAGGAAGCCCGATGTGGGACTCGATCCCGGGTCTCTGGGATCATGACCTGAGCCGAAAGCAGTTAGCTTAACCAACTGAGCCACCCAGGCACCCCAGGACTCAGTCTTCTATCTTTAAAACCGTCAGTATACTGTCTTCTCTCGTCTCTGAACTCCTGCCTCACTCTTCTGGGAACCTGGTGACTACTTCAGGCCCACTCAGAAAATTCAGGATAATCTTCTCATTTTAAAGAACCTTAACTTAAACATATCCGCAATTTTCCTTTTGCCATGTAAGGTGACATATTCATTTACACGTTAAGGTGTCAAGATATTTGGAGGGCCAACAGTCAGCCTACCACAGGCAGAAAAAAAAAATCTAAATAGAGGTTAAAAATGTGGTAGGGGGATGCCTGGGTGGTCCAGTATAGGCTTAAAGTACCAGGTTACAGGAATAGTTACTGTTATTAATTTATTAATTTTGCGAATGTTCTCTTTATTAAATATTATCTGTGTATGTATTTTACTATGTATTTTGCTTACTACATTACATACAATACCTATAAAAGTTCAGGTTTTTGCTAGGTTATGGGTATCATAATTTATATGACACCCACACACAACCTGCTTTGGACAGAAAATTAAATGATCTCACTCTTTGCCAGATAGTCCCTCTAATGGTCTCATCTGGACACCAGCAGGGGGCAGAAGAAGCCCATTGAATTTTCCTCTCTTTGAGGATGCATGAAGTAGTTTTGCTTTACAACCGGTAAGTGTTGAGTGAGGTCAGCTTCTTCAGGGTCTTGGCATGGCAGATGACGGGAGAACCTTCCCCAACACAAGTTTAAAAAACTGAGTGTTCAGGGGTTCTCAACATGTTAGCACTGGTGGCAACTTTTCCACCACAAACCCAGTATAAGCTTAAAATCCCAGGTTATAAGAATGGTTACTATTGTTAGGTTTGTAAATGTTCTCTTTATTATATATTATCTGTGTATCTCTTTTGCTTATTACATATACATATTACATATACAATGATTACAAATCATTGCATATGATGTCTATAAATTATACTCCCATCATGACTGAAATATTGAAAAATGAGTATGTATCATTTAGAATCATGAGTAAAAAGTTCTATTACACAGTCCATCTCTTTAACTGTGGTCATATGGGTATCTGAGAAGTTTCCATCAGGATTTGTATTGTTTGATTGCTCTATGGCCTAGATGATCTCCATCAAGGATGTTTATCTATTTTAATACCTTTTCTATATATAAGAAAATGTAAGACAACTAAGATATAAAACCAGATACAGTAAGAAGTCAAACACTGAATGAAAGATGAAAACCAACAGAAAAATACAAATGGTAAGTATATTTCTCTTTAATGATTCTAAAATAAGGAGCTAAAGTTTTGAGGATAAATACTTGAAGTGTTACACATATTTTAAACTGGGGGCTGCTGGGTGGCACAGTCATTGGGTGACTGCCTTAGGCTCAGGTCATGATCCCAGAGTTGCAGGATTGAGTCCCACATCGGGGTCCCTGCTTAGCGGGAAGCCTGTTTCTCCCTCTCTCACTCCCCCTGTTCCCTCTATCGCTGTGTTTCTCTCTGTCAAGTAAATAAATAAATCTTAAAATAACAACAACAACAACAACAACAAAAAACTGTGCTCTGAAAATTACAGAATATGTGAAGACAATCTAGTTCCACCCCTTCCTTTTCAAGATGAAGAAACTTGCAGGGTCCTTCTAGGAAACGCAAGATTAGAATGCACACTGCTAGGCTCCTGCTGTTTTCCAGGGCATTTGGATGGCTTCAATGTGGCCACCAGAATCACCATCTTCATTCCTGCTCTTGTTCTCTCATCCTCACTTGTGAAGAAGAATAGCTTGGTCAACACACACACACACACACACACACACACACACACACACACACTGCCACATTAAATAAGCAAGGTCTTCAGAAAGAGACCTAGAAAACTGGTGGAAATGTGGATATGACATGGAATTATTAGTTAGGTAGAGTTAAGATTTATTCATGGAAGTTTGTGTCCATGATCATCTTTATATGTTTGACAGAAATCACTGATGAAATTTTTAATTCATATACTATTTATGTTAATTTCCAATTGCATGTTCCTCTACAGGAAGACTCTATAAGTAAATTAGTTCTTCTAATTATTCCTGCTTCATCCCTAACAGAGAAGGTGTTACTGTAAAGTTTTTGATTTTCTATTTAATCTCCAATATCATATTCCTGGTGTGGTATGTTACTTGTTAGCCATTCAATCGTCCTGCCTTAGGAGTCAGACTCCCTACAGAAAATGACAAATACTATGATTTCACTCATATGTGGAACTTAAGAAACAAAACAAAAGAGCAACGGAGGGGGAACAGGGGTGCTCAGTTGGCTATCAGACTCTTGGTTTCCGCTCAGATCAAGGTCTCAGGATCTGCTCAGGTAAAGGTCTCAGGGTCATGAGATCAAGCTCTGTGTGGAGTTCTACCCTCAGTGAAGAGTCTGTTTGAAGATTCTCCCCTCTGCTCCTTCCGAACTTGTGCTCTCTCTCTCTCTCAAATAAACAAATAAATTAAACATATTGGTTGAAACAGCAGAAAAAGGGACAAAAGAAATTTTGTGCAACTATGTGAGAATTGAAGTCAAGAGATGAGATGAGAGTCTCATGTAAGTAAGGATAGCAGGTATGATGAAATTACTCCAGAAGTTCTTATGTGGAGAATTCTCGGAACCTCTTTAATCCTATTAATGGTAACGTGTTGGTAAACAAGAGGCAGAATGACCTGGAGGAACTTAATCTCTGGAGCTCTTTTTCATCTCGAGAACAACAGAGGAATGTTTATATCAATGAAAATAAATAAATTCAAATAACATGTAACTATAGGAATAAATCTCTGAAGAATACATTTGTGACAAAAATTAATGATCTTTTTGTATTTACAACAGTGCTATAAAGCACATATATGTCTCTCATATATGCTTATCTATATACTTCTTATACACACATACACACACATACATTAAATATAATAAGACATGGAAAAGAAAGATAAGAGTCAAATTGTGTGATTACTTTGGGGTATTGAGTTTGACATCTATGATTCAGCAAGATGCAAAGAAATCTTTGCCTTTATTGTCACTTGTTTTATATAAAAAATTCTGACCCAGAGACACTCAGGTGGCCCAGTAAGTTAAGCATCTGCTTTCAATTTGGGTCATGATCCCAGGGTCCTGGGATCAAGCCCCACACTGGTCTCCCTGCTCAGTGGGGAGCCTTCTTCTCCTTCTCCCTCTGCTGCTCCCCCTGCTTGTGCTCTCTTGCTCTCTCTCTCTCAAATAAATAAAATCCTTTAAAAAAATTCTGACCAATAAGGCAAAATAGTGTAATTCAATAGAACCAAGTAGAAATTGTGTGACCTCTGTGTGTTTGTTGTACTATTCCTTGAATAGTTTTATGCTTGAAATATTTCATCATCATCATCGTCCTCCTCATCATAGTGATAGTAACAATATAAACAAAAGGGGAAAAAGAGAATGTGGTGGAGAGCAAACAGCATCTCAGGTAATATGAGAAGAAATACATTCAGAGATGAGGTAGTCTGACCTTTGAAAAAATTATATTCTTTATATATTATATATATAAGATTTATATATTTATATATTATATTTATATATTATATATATAATATATTCTTTCTCTAATATTGGAATGAAGAACTTGATGGCATATGTAGATAGAAAATCTTTTATGTATGTGAATATGAAGAAAGAGTCTGGTGTGAAGGGTCAGTAGCTGGGAGAATGCTGCAAACTGTTATTTTATTTATTTTATTTATTTTATTTTTTATTAGTTTTAAAGATTGTATTTATTTATTTGACAGAGATAAATACATATAGAGAAGGAACACAAGCAGGGAGAGTGAGACAGGGAGAAGCAGGCTTCCTGCCAAGCAGGGAGCCCGATGTGGGGCTTGATCCCAGATCTGGATCATGACCTGAGCTGAAGGCAGATGCTTAACGACTGAGCCGCCCAGGAGCACCAATGCTGCAAACATTTAAACCTGTAACGGTGGATGATTAGAAATGCCACCAAGTGTTTAAAAAATATATATCCAGACACTGAAAAACAAAATAATGTGAAGATCATTAATTTGTAATCTCTAAAATATGAAAAATCTCTTGCTCTTCTTAGGGAGAACTCCAAAGTTCAGGTGTAAGAGTAGAAAATACAAGGTGTTTAGGTTGATTCCAATGTTAAGTTTACAATTGCAACATATAAAAACCAAGACAGGGGCGCCTGGGTGGCTCAGTTGGTTGGGCGACTGCCTTCGGCTCAGGTCATGATCATGGAGACCCGGGATCGAGTCCCACATCGGTCTCCCTGCTCGGCAGGAAGCCTGCTTCTCCCTCTCTCAGTCCCTCTGCTTGTGTTCCCTCTCTAGCTCTGTTTCTCTCTGTCAAATAAAAATAAATAAAATCTTAAAAAAAAAAAAAAACAGGACAGAATGAATACTGATGGCATTTTTCCTGGAGTGTTGGAGTGCGTGTGACCCATGGTGAATATGAAAGACGAAGATAAAACAATAGTAGTCATGGAATTAGAGAAGGTGAGGGTTTGAGGGATTTGGGACTAAATATCTGGCCAAAGTCCAGATGCTGTGAGGTTAAAGAGTGAACATGCTTGAAAGATAGAATATGACACTACGGATTGACATACTGGAATTAAACATTAGATTTTTCCCAATTGATGATGATGTTTAGAGTCTGGCAAGAGAAATATTGGTACATACAATTTAGGTACAAATTGTTGGTATTGGAAATTTCATGGTTTTATAGTTTTTTTTTTCAATAGTAGTATTAGATATTCACTTGTTTCTTTCCTGTTACTCTTTACTTCAACAATAATATCATCAAAAAAACAAAGCACTATGAAGGCAAAAACTTTGTTTAATTCAACAGTATATCTTCAGTTCCTAAAAAAGTCCAGGACAAAGTTGATATTCACTAATAAGTTATCCCCATGGCAAGGGTGGTATTTATACAGATGATAACAAGAAGCACTTCATTCATTCTGTCCCTATTAGACTACAAACTTCTCGGACTAAAGCATGTGAACCATTTAGACTAAGAAATAATGAGGACAAGTTCATTATTTCAAATTTTCAATTTCCTGAATAGTTTTTATTGTTCAACGTACATTTGTTCAAGTCAGAGAATAGAAATCATTTTACAGGATACCCAACCTGATATTTCGTATAATTCAGAAGAGTCCATCAAACAGAATCCTTGTGGGCATTTGGAATATCAGCAAGGTCTTTCTTTCAGGAAGCATTCATTCTCTGTAAGGATAGGGCTCGTTCATGTTATAAATGTGACTTGGGATTCTGGTCCTTTTTTGATGAAGAGTTTTAGAATTTTATCTCGTATTTGTTTGGTTTTCACCACATACACAATGGGGTTCATCACAGGAGGGATGAGGAAATGCATGTTAGCCATGGTCACATAGATATGTGAGGGAAGTTTTGGGCCAAAGCGGTGCAGTATAGACAGGCAGATCATGGGTGTGAAGAAGAGAATCACAGCACAGATGTGGGAAATGCAGGTGTTGAGAGCCTTGAGGCGGCCGCCATAGGATGCAATGCTCAGTACAGTTTTCAGTATCAGGACATATGAAAAGAGAATGAGAAGAAAATCAAGTCCCATAGTGGATAATACCACGAACAGTCCAAAGATGCTATTAATCCTGGTGCTGGAACAAGAGAGCTTTATAAGATCAGGATGCAGGCAGTAGGAATGAGATAGTACATTTGAATGACAGAAGCACAGCCTTCTCAAGAGGATGGGAAGAGGTACCTGTACAGTCAAGGTTCGCACTACAATGGCCAAACCTATCCTGGAAATCACACTGTTGGAGAGAATAGAAGAATAGTGCAGTGGATGAGAAATGGCTACATAGCGGTCAAAGGCCATTGCCAGTATGACAGCTGACTCAAAATCCTGGAAAGTGTGAATAAAAAACATTTGGGTGAAGCAAGCAGAGAAGGTGAGCTCTCGAGCATCCAGCCAGAAGATCCCCAGCATTGTGGGGAAAGTGAAGAGGGACAGACCCAGATCAGAGGCAGCGAGCATGGCCAGGAGGAGGAACATAGGCACATGGAGGGTCCCTTCCCTGCGGATAACTGTTATGATGGTCACATTGCCGGCCAGAGTAAGGAAGAACATGGTGCAGAAGGGTATGGAGATCCAGATGTGCACAGTCTCCAGCCCAGGTATGCCTGTCACCAGGAAGGTGGAGAATACAGCTTTGGTGTGATTGGTGGGCAACATGTTGCCGGCGCTGCATGCATCTCCTACAGTAAAATTCATTGTCTCATTCACAGAGGTTAAAATTTGACTTGAGCAATTTTGCTTGGCAATTCATAATACCTTTTTTTTAAAAAAATGACTAACCTTGATTTGTACCCATTATGAGTTTAAATGCTGTTTCCCAATACAGAGCATCTAAGTCTCTAGATTAAAAAACAAGACCTTTTTCTTTTTATCAAATTATCCAGATATTGTGGCTTTTTAAAGGAAAAATGAGGGGAAAAAATGCTCACTTAATATTTAGTTGATCTAAGTCCTTTAATTTGTATGATGACTTCTTAAAATAAAAAATCAGAAATGCATAATGTGTTTCAAATCAAGTTCTTTTAAAAATCCAAATCCATGAATATTCATACCTGTTGTTGTAATTACAGTGGTACATCATGGGACGGTATGTCTTCCTGCCTTGGTCTACCTGGATCCATATTATACAAGTGCTACTTAAACTCTAGTTGATGGACACATTTTTTTACATGGACATATTTTAATATCCTATTTTTTCTGCAATGAAATGGTACAGAAATTGAAAATAAGTCTCTAGAAATTTTTGCATTAATTGAATAATGTATCTGATCTTTAATTTAATAATACTAATTATTAGTGTACATTAATAAGGTTATTATTGGATTTTCATGTCTTTTCTCTTTCTTTTTTCTTAAACATAATGTTATATTTATGAAAGTGTTTACGATTGACTGAAGAATTTTAAGTATACCTTCATTCCATAGGTTATGAAGCACTGTTTCATGTTAATTCATTGTTGAATGTAGGTGTCATTTTTTTTTATTTGAATATGTAGAAAAACAAAAATAGTGTACTTTTATATATTTAAAAATGCTAAAATCGGGGTGCCTGGGTGGCTCATTTGGTAAAGTGTCTGCCTTCAGCTCAGGTCATGATCCAGGGGTCCTGGGATCGAGCCCCACATCAGGCTCCCTGGTCAGCAGGGGAGCCTGCTTCTCCTTCTCCCTCTGCCACATCCCCACCCTACTTATGTTGTCTCTCTCTCAAATAAATAAATAAAATATTTTAAAAATATGTTAAAAATGGGCCACCTGGGTGGCTCTGTTGGTTAAGCGACTGCCTTCGGCTCAGGTCATGATCCCGGAGACCCGGGATCGAGTCCCACATCGGGCTCTCTGCTCAGCGGGAAGCCTGATTTTCCCCTCTCTCATTCTCCCCCTGCTTGTGTTCCCTCTCTGACTATGTATCTCTCTGTCAAATAAATAAAATTTAAAAAAAATATATGTTAAAATCTTAGATTGTTTAATTTTTGTTAAGCTATGTTCATGGGTTATCTTTTTTATTACAGGGTTAAATATTTTGAGTTTTTAATACTCTCTAGAGGCATGTTCCATAGTTACTATATATTTGTGTAAGCAAATCATTCATTTTTTTAAAAGATTTTATTTATTTGACAGAGAGAAACAAGCCAGAGAGGGAACACAAGCAGCAGGAGTGAAAGAGGGAGAGGCAGGCTTCCCGTGGAGTAGGCAGCCCGACTTGGGGCTCCATCCCGGGACTCCATGATCATGACCTGAGCTGAAGGCAGAGGCTTAACCACTGATCCACCCAGGTGCCCCAGCAAATCATTCACTTTTAATGACAATAACAAAATGTTATTAAATATCTATGTTATTGTTTTAATTCCATAAGGGTCTTGTTATTCATCTAAATATTCAATAAATATTAATTATTTTTCTTCATATGCTTGGCTCTAAACTTTAAGATTATAGCCAAGATATAAGAAAGTATAATTAGTAATTCTTTGAAGGAGTGATAAGCTTATTTAATATTCAACTATAGTGTACATTTGTCAGAGATGAGACCATTTTCATTGTCTACGTTACCAAAACTTATTTATCTGGATAAAACCAGTTGTGCATACACTGAATCCCCTTCTCATAGATAGCAAAGTACACATTTCCTTTCTAAGTCTATCCCTCATCAGACTCTGTTTCTATGAAACTAAAGAGACATTGCCTATATGCTTTATATTCTTCATATAGCAGTCATCTCAGAAACAATAAGCTTTAAAAATATTTGCATGTGCTCCTTGTTCCAATCCTTCATCTACTCTCACTCACTAATGCTGTCATTGGTATTGTTTGTGGGACTTTGTAGAGATGTACACTGCCAAGTCTTCATTACCGGTGTGGAGTTTATGGATCCTAGCTGTGGTAGCCCGAGAATTTCCTATTTGAATTCCCCCTTAAGTCTAATCTTTGACCAGATTGAGATTCTCAGAAAAAATAATTTTTTAAGCGTTACTATAAAGTCTAACTACCTAAAATGATATTGTGGATTAGAAGCTTGACGATCCTGTCCTCTTGTCCCTGCTCCCATATGGCAGGCTAGTCAATTTTTCAAAATCTCAATCCAAGTCAATTTGGTTGAGACTTCTAGAAATATTAACAGGGGATTAACTAAATTTCTTTACATTATCTTAAAATTTTAAGAAAATTGGGATTAGCTTCAGAAATGTTATTACCATTTTTTACCATTTTTAAAATTTTGTTGTAAAGGATAGAGAAGGTGGGGCTAACATGGCTAGGAAACTCACTCTTTGTTGGATAAGTTCATTTCACTTGGTCCAATCGTTGTACCTTCCAAAGTCAAGGGTCAGTGCCATGGTTATTTTCAGTGCTCTTTCTTCTGCATGTTTTTGTTTGTTTGTTTGTTTGTTTTTAAGATCTTTCAGAATCTATACTTGTTGATCATCTCTGAACCTCATGGTCAGTGTAAACTCAGGCATGGATAGTTCTATACTTCTCTAGTTCAGGAATACATTGAACCCACTAACTTGTCTGATTTAATAACACTGTCTAACTGTTTAGATTCTTGAAGGAAACAAATTAGGGATATTTTCACAGAAAGAAACACCTGTACATTCCTATAATTCTTTGTATTGTAGGCTAGAGTTTCTCTACTCAATAGTTTATCCAAAGTCTCTTTGTTTTTAGTCCTTTTCCAAATTCAGGTTAACAACTCTTACCTGACATCTCAAGGCAGAGTGTTTGCTAACATCCTGCAGGGGCAACTTTCTCTTCCATGTCCAAAGTCAAGAGTCCCCGTGACCTGGTTTGAGCTTCTTTATTATTCATGCAGCTGTCTCCTGAGGATATAATCTCCTGGGAAGTCCCATTTTCTTCTTGATTTAAAGTCCAACCCTCATTACTTGCTAGGAATGCTTCACAAATAGCCCAGGTTTTGGATACTGTTTTGCATCAGGCGAAGTGAAGATCACTTATTAAGTCTTGGTGTCATTTCCCCCTGAAGTTAATTTTTTGTATGTAATATCCACATTTGGGGATTGTTCATATCTTCTGCAACATATCTTGAGATTTCTCTAAAGTTAATTGCATCACAGGCATCTTTTTGAATTTTACTGTTGTTCAATTTATTCTGAATGTTTCCAATGCGAAACTGTATTAAATGTATATAGAAATTGCCTTGGAATTCTGAAATGATACATTAGATAATCTTTTCCAACATCATAGCACACTGTACCCCTACCCCGTGCACCTTACACTAACACATATAGATAAGTATATGTCAAGGGGGTTTTTTTGTCAATGTAGTTTCAAATAAAAATATAGACTTTCAACCTAGTAGGACCCACAGATTCCATGGCATTTACAGGAGTGGTCAAATAGCCATAAATTCAGCTAGGAAATATTGTAGGAATAGCAATAGACTCTCCTTATGAGGAGTCATGCCTATGAATTTAAAGGAAACACTTTTATGTGTCTTTTATTGTTTGTTTTTATACATATAAAGTCACATATTCTCACTTCAATTAGCAAATCATGTATCTTTGAAGAAGCTCAAATTCAAATAAATTAATTTATTGGGCCCCATGTCAGACAATTAATATGTAGACAATTTAGGATTCAAAAGTCATTCATGGTTCCAAGCATACTTTCCTTTTATCAAAATATACCTCAGAGTAACATCACAGTTAAAATTTGTATAAGCCTAACTTTCATTGGTAAAATATTTTCTCTTTGATGCAAAGTATTTATTTTCCCTTCTATGGAGGAGAAGCGATCACAGTGGAAAAAACTTCAGTGTGAATATTGTTAGATAAGACAGCTGATCTAACATAAGAAGAATCAGTGGAGGAATCAATCTCCACTGATTCTTCTTATCCTTCTCATCCTGAATCTTTCTATATCCATAATAAGGGTGTGAATTGAAACCACTAATGTATGTAAAATAAAACATCACCAAGAAAGATATATTATCTAAAGAAGCTTGCCATTTTCTTGTGTACTTTTTATTATTATTTTGTTTTTTTAATTAAAGATAGCCATATTGAAATACAGATTAAAATGAATAATGCCTTAACCCATTAATTTTTTGTATGACTTAGATTAAAATAAAATAGGAAATTTCCTTTCTTCAAAAAGTTGTGAAGACCTATGACATTTGAGATAAGTAGTGAAATGAAGGAATGGGAGCCAGAGGATGATGTCCTGTATAAGTGATTCCTAAAATGTGAGGGTAGATTCTTAGATGAAGTGTTCAAATTTACAAGGAGTAGTTCTTGTTTTTTATTCTTTTGTTGATTGGTCAAATATATACAGGCCCAGCAAGAGAAAATTAAATACATGTTATATCTCTATTAATAAAGCTAGCAATATATTATTTATTAAAAACATGTATTGAACAACTTTGTGTGTTTGTTATTGTTATTATTTGGAGGGGGCAGAAGGAGAAAGAGAACCTTAAGCAGGCTCCACACCCAGCACAGAGCCTGACTCAGGGCTCTATCTCATGACCCTGAAATCATGACCTGAGCCAAAATCAGGAATCGGACAAATAACTGAGCCACCCAGGTGCTCCAGCTTTTTTTATTAATGTATTAATGACTGTATCTGTATTCTTGAGATATAGCTGTGAACAATGACTATATGAAATGGCGTTATGGAATTCATCAATGAATTTATCCTCCCAGGAATCTTTGAGAAGAACTAAAATACATAGAATCTCAGAGAACTAGATAGCATACACCATCTAACTCCGGCTTTATAAAATGTAAAATTTCCTATTGTTCCCATCAGTTAAATGGAAAACAGAACTGGAACACTTGGGCATATGTAGATAAAAAAAATAGCTTCATCCTTGGCTTTAATAAATTCCTAAAAATAAATTTATTCAAATGATCTATATGCTCCTCTGGGCAAATGGAAATTATTTGAGAGAAATAGATTGCTCACATAGAAAAATAGCTCAGGTCACTTTCCAATGACAGTTTATTTATCAAGACTGCTTTCACTTTCCATACCACATTATCTCCACCCTAAACTTTAGGTATAAGATTTATACCTTGCTATTTAGTTCCCCCCTTCAAAAAAAAAAAAAAAAATCTCAGATCTTTGGTCCAGATTCCAAAACCCAAAAAGATCCCAACCTGACCACCTTCTTCTAAAATACTATTGGGGGCCCCTGGGTGGCTCAGTTGGTTAAGTGTCTGCCCTTGGCTCAGGTCATGATCCCAGGGTCCTAGGATCAAGCTCTGTGTTGGGCTCTCTGCTCAGTGGGGATCCTGCTTGTCTCTCTCCCTCCATCTGCCACTTCCTATGCTTGTGCTCTCTCTTTTCTTTCCTCTCAAATAAATAAATAAAATCTTAAAAAAATAAAATACTATTAGGACTGTATCAGAGTAGTATTCTCTTTAGTTTAATTAATAAATTATGGATCTAATTTATACTTGCTTTCCCACCATGGCTCAAGTCCCATAATTCATGATTCTCCTGCTTGGAGATCTCCAAGACCACACCTAAGGTAAATCTCATACTGGGCCTAATCCCCAATTCCGTTACATTGAGTTTCAAAATACTGAAATTACGTTTTATCATCAATAAGGAACACCAGTTTGTTTGTTTTTTTAAAGACCTTATTTATTTATTTAACAGAGAGATCACAAGTAGGCAGAGAGGCAGGCAGAGAAAGAGGAGGAAGAAGGCTCCCTGCTGAGCAGAGAACCCAATGTGGGCCTCGATCCCAGGACCCTGAGATCATGACCTGAGCCGAAGGCAGAGGTTTTAACCCACTGAGCCACCAAGGCACCCAGAACACCAGTTTTTATGCAATTCTTTCATGTTTGATATGACTAGAGAGCCTTACATTTCTGCAAATTTGCCTATTAATAGAAAAATTTGTCTTCCATGCATGTATGTTTATTTAGTATTTTTGAAAGGAAGTTAAACAGGGATTAAATATGCAAAGTTGATATACTTCAGTCCAGCAATTTCACTTGAGCATGTCCTTATAGAAATACACACGAGTGCACAAAATGATATGAACTAAGATGGTATAATTATTTATATTTGTGAGACATAATCTGAAAAATCAGGAAAGTAAGTAATGTGTTATATTATAGTCTTACTGTGCAATATTAACTGTCTTTTAAAACTCAAGGGGACATTTTTTATATTGTCATGGAATACATCTTTGATAAATCCTTGGGAGAAAAACACAAAGTATAGAAGGATGCAGTCTGATGTCATACTAAATTACTTTAATATATTTTATTTTCTTTGCAGAAAGGTAAATTTAGGCATGGTTTTGCTTTGCCACTTCTGGGAAAAATAATTATCGTCTTTGCAACAAATTAAATGAAACAATTATACATATTTTAAGTTTTGACAGCATGCAGGTATTTACTTGTATTAAATACTTTAAGTAGTTATTATTTTATTTGCTAAGAAGCTTAACATCTCCTAAACAGTCGATGTTATGTAAACATAGGACTGATTTTCATGTCCTCACTCCAGCTTTCTTTTCATACAATAAAGAAAGAAATTACTCAGACCCGTTGTGCTCCAAAAAAAAAAAAAAAAAAAAAGAAAGATTTTGGGTTTTCCAATACAAAAAGATGTTCGATCATGCTCCCTTCTTTCTCAGTTTCTTTGGTGTGAAAATAAATTTAAGCTTCTTGGCTGTGAGTTGGGAACCCACAGGGCTTTTTAAATCTCAGCAGAACTTTCCAGGCACCTGGGAGACCCTCTCTTGTTGGTTTGTAAAACCCCATTAAACCACACAGCCCTTGAAGTAAAACTGTTTCTGCACACTGAGCTGTGGAGATCTGTATCTTCTCAGGAGGGACAATCCAGCCAACAGACATATTTGAAAGTGAAAAGGTCATTTACTGTGTAAGTGAAGTCTTTCAGAGATAAGTAATATCAACTACCATTGTAAATGTCCTTTCAAGTAAAATGGTATAACAATAACCAGTTTTCCATAGTAAAGAGAGAGCAACAGGAATATTGAGTTTTGTTGAGTTAGGGTATGTTAGATTTGAGGGTTAAATTATTTGAAGAATTGATAAATAATACATTTTCAAGTAAAATGATTGGTTTGACTTCATCTGTATTTTCTTCTAAGTAATAATTGTTGCAATCATGATCAATTTAAAGAGTATTTGTTAATGCAATATGCACATACTGTGGTTACACAGCTAGGCTTTACCTGGAATCCTGAAAATGATGTCTCATGAATATATTTTGAAAACATACATTAGATTTGACTAAGTTGGCATGCTGTCTTTAGGTGCTGAACCACGGAGAATATCAAATGATTTTGCAAATTTTGAAGCTTCCCTCCCCACCTTATTAAGCAAAAGAGATTTTCCCTATCTAAATGTTGAGTTCATGTCTACTGGTGATAACTGTCATCTTCTTTACAAGTTTCAAAATACTCAAATGAAGATTTGTGTCTTGGGAAAATGACCATTCAAAACGGTGTATAGATAATACAAATATATATTCACCTGGCCCTGGGTGAAGAACTCTTCTGCTAGTATTTAGAGACTTGCTGATCCGGTAAGCCTGTATTAGTAATACTAGGCGCCATAATATTCCTAACCTAAATTCTCTGTAAAGTCACATCATTTTGCAGAATTACACAAGGAATATTTTTCCTGTGCATAAGAAGCATGTTTGCTTTTCCCAAACTGATGTTTCTTTAGAATTCTCCTTAAATTCCAACTCATCATTGAAGTCTTCTCCAATATTCCCAAGTTTAAAATATATGGACTAATTTAGATATGAATATGAATTCAGTATATATTTCTGAATCAGACTTCAACATATTACTCCACAGTAACTTTTGTAAGTTTTGTTTTCAACTCTGTTGGCATTATAAGAACTTCTTTATCTGTTTTCTGTTTAATCTTTCTAAAATAATTACCAATATCTTAACAATAAGGAAAATTAGTTCTCAGAAACATTAAATGACCCTCTGGATTACATAAGGGTGAAATGACAAAGCCAATTTTTAAACCATAATAATTTAGTTTCTTTCATACTGCTATTTTACTTGAATCACCAACTTAGAATAGTACCTGACACAAACAAGGTTCTCATTAATAAGTATGTAATTGACATAACGTAGTATAACAGAACAATATAATGTAACTTCAAACGGGAAAGAGGTAAAATAAAACTTTCAGCAGCTTTATAAGAATAAATTTAGAGCTAGGTCTTTTCATTGACCAAAATAATATATTTATTACATTTATATATAATATAATATGTAACATAATTATTATGCTATACATATGTTATATTTATATAGATTATATAACATTTATAGATAACATTCTATAGTTTATATATTTATAAATAAAATTTAATACATATGATATTCACTATAAAATAATATCTAATATATGATAATAAAAGCAGGGTTAGTGAACAGAATCAGATGAATTATATTCAATTTGTTGTTTGAAGCTAGAGTTATGGTAAATCAAGAAGTTTTTATGATAATAACTAAGATCCATGCATAACAGATACATGTATGTGTGTGAGTGTGGGGTTTTTTGGTATTGTAATATTTAATTCCTTCACAAAAATACTATCTGAAAAAATACGGCAAAATGCTACTTCTGTAAATGTAGCTGATTCATACATGGTTATCTTTTAAATTGACTTACTTTTCAGATTTCTGAAATCTTAATGAAAATGTTCATGTGTAAGTGCAGGATATTTTTATAACTAAATGTGTTACGTGTTTTTAACCAACTGCTACTAGGGTCATTTCTCATTATACACATGTTTAAGTTGGAGCCTTTAAAAATCAAAGTGAAACCTTTTTAAAAATTTGTGTATTAACATAGCTTCTGGTTGGACTTTGAGGGAAAAAATACATATACATATACACACATATATAATGTGTATTTAGATGTACATTATTTTATATGTAATATTTATATTGATTATTTAGTTTGTTTTCTTTAGAAATCCAAGTACTGGGATCCAGGATCCATGTAATTGACTTCCCCACTAGTATATAAAAATGGGCTACGTATCAGCTGTGTACTTAAATTAATTTTTTCTAAAATTTTCTTTCTTTCGTTTCTTCTTTCCTCTTTCTCTTTCCCTCCCTTTTTTTTCTTATTTTCTTCCATTCTTTCCCCCTGTATCCCTTTTTCTGCCTCTCTATCTCTGTTTATGCTGCCTCTTTTCTTTTTCCAACATATATTCAAGCTTCTATTATTAACCTGGAATATTGGTTTGATCAATTATGACTTTATTGTTTCTTTTTTACAATTTTTTCAAAAATATAAATAACACACAGAAGAGATTCGATAACTACAGATAGATAGACTGACATATATGTATCTATAATTTATTTTATATATATATATCACTTCTCCCATAAACTATAATGTTTAATAAAATCGATATATGATTTTAATATGAAATCTTAGGCTATAAAATAATGTGATATTTATTATTTTGCACAAATATTTTAAAATTTTGTGTTGATCACCATGTGTTCTAATGAAGTTAATATGGAATTTTTTTAATGTTTACAATTCATTTACACATACACACATACACATATTGAGTTCGGTATTATGAAAGCTAAGAAACAAATGTTGATTGGTAAGTTTTAAGCAGTAAGTGTGTGATATGCTTTTGCTCTATCTCACAAAATTAATCCTCACAACACTTTTGTTTTAAAAAGATTTTATTTATTTGACAGAGAGAAACACAGCCAGAGAGGGAACACAAGCAGAAGGCAGTCACTTAACCAACTGAGCCACCCAGGCGCCCCTAATCCTTACAACACTTTTAACATAGGAACATAATTGCAAATTTACTGAAAAATTCCCTCAGATTTAGTGAAATTAAGCAACTTAACTCAATTGTTCTTAAAGAAGTCAATAATTTGCTTACATAAATTGTTTATCATAATATATAAGATTTTTCAGAAAAAAATTTCATTATGAGAAATAAAGAAGCTTGTAATTGCAAGTACTTTCAGACTAGTCCGCAGGGCAGAAAAATAATCACAAATTCAAAACATTGTGGGTGTAATGATAGAAGCATTAACAGGAACCGGAGAAGAAAGTTTTTTTAATTCTTTTTGAAGGATTAGGGAATACTTTCTTGATGAGACAAATTTAAGATTAATTTTTAAGACTGAAGAGAAATTCATGAGTCATGGAATAGAGAGGAATATTTCTGAAGAAAACACAAGAAAAAGTGATAAGCATCAGTAAGGGTTAAATTAACCCTTATGCTTAGGGCATATACTTGAATTTCCTTTGAAGCATATAGGTTAGAGGTATCTATGGGTCAGCTGAATATATATTCAGAAAACATATCTGGGTTGAGTACAAAAATTTAGGAATGAACAAACCTTCAGAGTACTCAATTTGCCCAGAAAATTCTCAGAAAAGAAGAGGAACAGTAAATCAATTTGAAATAGAGAAGCTATGTTTTTTGCCAAAGGCAGCTTTAGATTTTTTTTTAAGATTTTATTTATTTATCTGATAGAGAAACACAGCTAGAGAGGGAACCCAAGCAGGGAGGTGACAGAGGAAGAATCAGTCTTCCCGCCGAGCAGGGAGCCCCATGTAGGATTTGATCCTGGGATCCCGGGATCATGACCTGAGCTGAAGGCAGATGCTTAATGACTGAGCCACCCAGGTGCCCTGGCAGCTTTATATTTCTGAGGGATAGGAGGCATATAGAGTGTTACAGCTTTTTAAAGATACAGTTGACAAAATTGTTAAAGAGGACATAGAGCTTTTTAATTTTTTCAGTATGGGATGTGGACCATTTAGATCGGAGTCAGGTGAATGTGTGAAAAACAGCCTGTCACTCATTTCAGATACGATAAATTTCTGGTAATGGGATCAGATTATTTCACAAACGACAGTGACATTTTCTTTATGAATGAGTTGAAAGGAAGGATTTGGAGAAGATATCCTGAAGAGATATTTTTTGATAAACTACAGATTTAGAATAATTACAAAGTTATCCTTCATACAAAAATCTTATATTTTTGATTAATTTTATTGAGGTGGAACTCACCTACAATAAAAGTATCAATTTTAATAATAGAATTTGATGAATTTTTAAAAGCATATCAAGTCATGTAATCAATCATGGCATGGGACATTTTCATCTCCCAAAAAGATAGTTCTGCCTGTTTGCAGCCAATCTCTTTACAGTGCCGGTTCACCTCTGAAACCTCTGATCAACTATCACTATGATGTTGTCTTTTCTAGAATGTCATATAAATGAGGTCATACAGCATTTGACCTTTTATGTTTGTTTTTTCAGAAGGCATAAGTGATCTATTCATGCTGTTGCATCTTCCTTTTTGATTTAAATTATATGGATTGGCCACAGTTTTTTTGTCCAATTGGTAGTTATTGTATACTTGGTTTATTTCTGTTTTGTTTTGTTTTGTTTTTGTTATGAATAAAGCTGCTATGAACAAGTGTGTATAAGTTTTTGTGTGAATATGAGTTTTTATTTCTCTTGGGACAATTCTTAGAAGGGAAATTGCTGGATGATGCTAGCTGTATGAGAAGTGCATGTACAACTTTATAAGAAACTGCCAAAATGTGTTCCAAAGAGGCTGTGCCATTTTCAGCCCATATATGAGAGTTCCAGTTGTTCACCTCCCTACCAGCATATAGCGTTTTCAGTCTTTTTGGTTCTAGCCATTCTATTAATTGTGTCTTATTGAATTTCTTATTTACATTTACCTCACAAATAATGATGGTGAACATCTTTTCATGTGCTTAGTTGTCATCCACCTACCAAAAGAAATAACTATGAAGGTAAAAATATAAACTCAATTTTCAATTCTCCATATTTTAATTTGATAATTCTATGCATTAATAACCTATTTACTTTAAATTTGGCTTTCAAATTTCCTGATACATGGTTTCTCCTTTACAGGTTGGCTAACGTCTTGGACTACTGTCTATGTACATCCTACCATGTTGGCTTTTAATAGCACTGCCTCTAATTGGCCCACTTTCTCCTTCATTGGTATTCCTGGTCTGGAGGCTGCACATATATGGATCTCTATTCCCTTCTGTGTCCTGTACCTCATAGCCCTTGTGGGCAATGCTCTTCTGCTTATCCTAGTAACAGCAGAGCAGAATCTTCATGAACCTCAGTTCTATTTTTTGGCTGTGCTTGCCCTTACTGACCTAGGCCTTTCATTGTCTACAATGCCTAGTGTCTTGGCTGTCTTCTGGTTTGATGCCCGCCATGTTGGTCTGGATGCCTGCCTAACCCAAATGTTCTTCATCCACACCTTCTCCTCAGTAGAATCAGGTGTCCTGGTGGCCATGGCTTTTGACCGTTTGGTAGCCATCTGTGCTCCACTGAACTACACCAGCATCCTTACCCACTCTACCGTTGCCGGCCTTAGTGGAGCTGCCCTCGTAAGAGGGGCCACTCTGCTGGCTCCTCTGCCTTTTTTCCTGAGGACCTTTCCTTTCTGTGGGGCCAATATCCTCTCACACTCTTACTGCTACTACCCAGATGTACTGAACCTGGCCTGTGGCGATGTCTCTTTCAGCAGTGCCTATGGATTAGTTTTTGTACTCTGCACATTTGCAGTGGATGTGGTCTTCATCTTAGCTTCATACGTGAAGATCTTGGGAACTGTTATGAAGCTGGAGACCCAAGACAGAAACTGGAGATCGCTGCACACCTGTGCCTGTCACCTATGCACAGTGCTTGTGTTTTACCTGCCCCTCATCAGCTTGGCACTTCTGCATCGCTATAGCCGGGATGCTTCTCCAATTCTATATTCCACCATGAGTAACGCCTACCTCCTCATGACACCACTGCTGAACCCTCTTGTCTACAGTCTCAAATCCCAACAGATCCAGGCTGCCCTACGCAAGCGATTTTGGGTGCAACGTGTTATTGCTGGAGAATGACCTTTTTCTCTCTATATCAGAAGGGATGACCAATTAAAAAAAAATGCAATTCAAGATCTAGGATGTGCCAAGTAGTATGCTAGGCACCATGAATTCAAAAATAAAACATACTTTGGTCTTCCCCTCAAGAAATACCCAATCTAACTAAGGAGGGAGAGAGAGGCAGAATTCCTGAATAAATGATCATAACTGTGGTCATGAATGATGATTGTTTGGTAGTGGAATGGAGAAATGGCAACAGGAACCCAAGCTCAATGTGTCTGGTGTATAAGTGACATGAAAATCACATTGCCGCATGTGCTACATTGAGAAGTTTAACTGTGGATTGTAAAAGGTCAATGAGGGACTAATTTTATAGAGAAAACAGGATGTCACCTGATTCTTGGCTGCCAATGTTGTTTAAATGGAAGCATGTAAATTCAAAATTGATGATAAATTTGTGACCATATGTTTATTATCTGTTTACTACTTGTTGTCAGATACTGTCTAATGTCTGAACATTTTGGCTTTTAACAAAAGATAAAAAGAGTTGTCTGAAAAGAATACTTTATAAGGATCTGAGAAATGGTTATTGTTACTCCTCTTGCTTACCCATTCAGAATTCAGACTTTATTTAGATTTTGTTTTATTCCCCATTTCATACTGAGAATAAATAGGGTTATATTCTGACTGTTGAAGGAGGGGTGCATCTCCTTTTCTAGCTTTTGAGGAGGAAAAATGAATTAGTTTTTTCTTTTCTTGGGTCAACTCTTGAAGTTAGAGTCATAAGCAAATGAAGAATTGTCCTGTGTAGGGATCAGCATAGGAAGCAAGTTAAAGAGAGACACTTAATTGTCCATGACAATTAATAAACATGTGATAGCATTAGCAAGAGTTTCAAGATTTTTTTAAAAATATTTTATTTATTTATTTGACAGCGAGAAACACAGCGAGAGAGGGAACACAAGCAGAGGGAGTGAGAGAGGGAGAAGCAGGCTGCCCGCCAAGCAGGGAGCCCGATGTGGGACTCGATCCCGGGTCTCTGGGATCATGACCTGAGCCAAAGGCAGTTGCTTAACCAACTGAGCCACCCAGGCGCCCCTCAAGATATTTTTAAGAAAGTTTTGAATGAATAGCTCAAGTAATCAATCAGAAAATATTTTCAATGTCTGTTTGACATATTCAATAGGCATCAGAATCACATAGAAGACATAAATTTAATATTCATATAGCATACATTCTACCAGTGGAAACCAGGAAACAGCAGCAAACTGTGTTGTAGGAGGTAGTCAGTGAGGTTGAGTCTTGGTTTAAATTGTTAGTATGAATTCAGAGGAGAGTAATCTAGTGAGGACTGGGTTTATCAGGAATTTATGCTTGCAAGGCAGAGAAGATCAAAAGAAAGATCATGGAAGTTTGAAATCTATTTCAATTCCAAAAACACTGAATAAGCTATAATCTGTTAGGTATTAATGGCATTAAAAAAGTTATTTTTTTAAAGTATGGTATTTCCCTTTATGGAGAGATTATTTGAGAAGTATACTGCATACTCTGAAATAAATAAAATGAAATTCTGATTCTGAAACTGTTTCTTCATCTTCTAAGGCCTGGTTTAATCATTCTCTTTATTGTCTTTTTTAGCTAAGCACGAGTGTAGAGAACTGAAGATCATTTCAGAGCAAATGTTTCATTTTTTTTTTTAAATAGTGCACAGTTTTCCTTTGAGGAATTCCTTACTTGTTTGCAGACTTTGGGTGAGACCAGAGATATTAAAATTCTAATAAACCCCACCCTTGATCATTTAGCTGCAGATACTAAAAACTGAAGGAAATTCTCCTTCATGTTTTATGCTAGAGATCATGAGAAAGAGTTCCCTTTCTGTTTGTAACACTGGAAAGAGACCACATCGCATGTGATCATCATCTTCCATAGCTTTGTGGAAACAATGCTACATTGGGTGAGCATGAGTACAAAGCAGAATAGAAGCAGACATGAGAAGATGCTCCAGAAAGAAAAAGTGATAAGACAGTGTTGAGTCCTTACACTAGGGTCCTGAGATCCTTCCTTTGAATCTGTGACCTATTCTGATATTTTGTTTACTTTCCTTTATTTATAAATAAAATAATGAAGAAACTTAATGGCATATCCTATTTATTATGAGGTGGGCTGAATAGTTTATTTGATTCTGATTTAAAATATGGTCAATTCATTCCTGTCCTGTCTCACTCCTTAAGTAGTGCTTCTCTAAATGATGGCATTTTTTTCTGATTCATTTGTCCCATAAAGTGTGGCATATCGTGAATGCCAAGAATACTGTATAAAGACATAAAATGAGGAAGAATGAAGGACAAAAGGTGAAAAATAAAAGCAGAATTAAATATGATTATGGAATCAATAGATTAATGAACTATGTTCATTATGAACAATTAATGTTTATTATGTTATGCATTATCATAATTTGATTAAAAATGGATGAAGTAATAATGTCTAGGTCTGCTCTGATTAAGTTAATTTGGAAGAATCACAGGCATATATATATATATATATATATATAATTTGAAGCCTGTCCCTGATCTGCAATGACAATATTCTCCTATAAATATAACGTAAGTATGAAATATGTAAAGCTAGTCTGAAAGTTTTTACACATTTGCAAAGAAACACATTTTATAACATATATATAAAAAGAGAACTCTAAATATGTCTTTGTCATATACTACTGTAGACATACAGTAGTATGTCATTAGTTTTTGATATAGTGTTCCAAGATTCATTGTTTACATATAACACCCAGTGCTCCATGCAATACATGCCCTCCTTAATACCCATCACCAGGCTAACCCATGCTTCCTAACCCCCTTCCCTCTAAGACCCTGTTTGTTTCTTGGAGTCCACAGTCTCTCATGGTTCACCTCCCCTTCCATTTTCCCCTCCATTTTCTCATCACCTTTGATATCACCATCTGAATTATATAGAGCCTTTATTCATTTTTGTATTTTTGTTTAGATCCTGGCTTGGTCTTTATCCTCTACCATATTTTTGGCCTATAATAAAGTGGTCAGTATTTATTGAATATTTGTAATATGCCAGACATTGTTATAAACACATGAAGTAAATTCTTACAACGTTCTTACAAAGTAGGTAACATTATTAACTTCTTTTCACTGATGGGGACACTGAGACACAGAAATCTGAGTCACTATTATCTCTGGATACGTAATAGGTAAGTTACAGAGTCTTGATTTTAGTTTAAACACTATATACTTATATCTTTAAATAAGAAATCTAAATTAATACAACCTGGGAAAATCAAGTATACATTACATAAATGGTAGATTTTATGTACCTGCTTTGCTATATTTTTGCCTTAATCTTTCACTGAAGTTTTGTGTTAGATGGGGTTTATATTGGCATGGGTTCAGACAAAGAATCATAAAATATAAACAGATTTAAATAAAAATTATGAAAATAATCTTTCATTTGGAATATTTCCCTTTATAAATTCTCAAACTCCCCAGAGATAATAAATGTCTGTATAATAATATAAATATTTTTTAAATCAGATTTCAGCCATATAGCTATATAGGAGGGAGTCTCAAATAGAAATATCTGTAGAAATGTTTAGATAGAAATGGACTCATAGGTAAGTGGTGTAAAGGCCAGGAATGAGAAATATAAATGAAGGTGAAAGAGGCTTTCTCAATCTAATTTTCAAAACTAGAGGGGAATATTGTATTTCTAGAAACATTATGATAAAAACATATAGAGACGTACCAAAGAAAGTGCCTCAGCACACATGAAAATAATGTTTGTTGGTCCTTTTTTCCAATGTCTCTGGTATGTTTCAATCAGCCCCTTAAAGGGATCCCACTCTGTTGCATCATCCTACATTAAGTATGAATAGTCTACATAGTACCCCTCTAATTTGTTTTGTTATCACACTATAAAGCAGAGGGTTGAAGACAGGTGTGAAGAAAAGGAAAATATTGAATATAGTGACATGGGGGTGAGGGGAAAGGTATTTGTCTATCCTAAGGGCTAATCAGGACTAAGTCAATAAGGCAATAAATGGGACATAGGAAATGAGGACAGTGACAATATGGGAGACACGTGTTGAGTGCCTTAAGCCATCCTTCCCTGGAAGCAATGCCCTGATGGTCTTCAAAATCAAAGTATAAGACAGAACAATAAGGACAGAGTCAATACCAAAGGAGCAGAGAACCAATGCCAGTCCATAAATGATTCACATTCACCCGAATGGATCCACAAGCTAGCTTCATCACATCAGGGGTAAAAGCAGAATGAGTGGGATAGAATGATGTTCCTACAGAAGGGAGGCTGTTTGAGCAGGATGGGCAAGGGAGCCATCAGTGCCACTTCTCAAGCCACAGTAACTAATCCCATCTGAGTAATGCGGGAATGTATCAGGACAACAATGTAGCACAGTGAGTTGCATATGGCAACAAAGTGGTCAAAAGCCATGGCCAACAGGATGACTGACTCTATGGAAGAGAAAGTGGAGATGAAGAACATCTGAGCCAGGCAACCATGGGACTCAATCCTTCTGTGGTTGAGGAGAAAGACATCGAATACGGTAGGCAGTGTAGATGCTGACATGCTTATGTCAGTGGCTGCCAACAGGAACAAAAGCACGTACTGAGGCTTGTGAAGGCTCAGATTCTTGTTAATTCTGTGAATAATGATGCTGTTCCCCAGAATGGCAATTATATACATGACACCTGGTGGGATAGAGATCCAGATGTGGGACCCCTCTAGCCCTGGGATTCATGAAATAAGGAAGAAGGGTGGCTGGTAGTAGGTGCTGTTGAACATAGACATGATGCTAGACCTAAAAAGGAGAACAGGGGTAGGAAAATCAAGTGGTCAATTAAGTCAAGTTCATTCAATGGTTCAAGAGAGTCTAGAGGCAAAAGCAAACTAAGTATCTGTTGCATGCAGAGCAAATTGAATAGGATAGAATTTGGTTAAATTCAAGAAGCCTATGTCAGGGATAACTGAATGGCTCAGTCATTAGGCATCTGCCTTCAGCTCAGCTCATGATCCCAGGATCCTGGGATCAAGCCTGGCATGGGGCTCCCTATTCTACAGGAAGCCTGCTTCTCCCTCTCCCACTCCCCTACTTGTGTTCACTCTCTCCTTGTGTCTCTCTCTGTCAAATAAATAAAATGTTTTTTTTAAAAAAAGAAAGCCTATGTCAGTAATTTTTAGGTGATTTATAATTGCTATCTTGTGGGCAATTTTTCTGATGCAATGATAGTGTCCAAATACATTACCAGAGAAACTAAGCAAGTTTTGAACAGAAACATTCACAAAACAATTAAGAGTCACAAATAACATGTTTAATTTAGTCAATTTAAAATGCACAGTGAGGGATGCCTGGGTGGCTCAGTTGGTTAAGTGACTGCCTTCGGCTCAGGTCATGATCCCAGAGACCCGGGATCGAGTCCCACATCGGGATCCCTGCTTGGCGGGAAGCCTGCTTCTCCCTCTCTCACTCCCCCTGCTTATGTTCCCTCTCTGGCTGTGTTTCTCTCTGTCAAATAAATAAAATCTTTATAAATAAAATAAAATATAAAATAAAATAAAATGAGAAGCAGAAGAACAGAGAGGGGGTTGATTAACACAGTTACAATAGTGTACTAGTGGGAAGAAAAGTCCTGCAGTATCTGAATGCTGGATGATGCAAAAGTACTCTGTTCTGTCCCTCTTCAGGCGGCATTAGGAAGACCAGAGTTGAAGTTTGAGCAAGAGAACCCCACAGCTGAAAGGTTACCTGGAGCCAACTCACACTTTATCAGGTACACACCATGATGTATGCATGGCCACAGCTCTAACTCAGTAAGAATGCTAAACATCTAGGAATTTTACCTATATTGTTTGTTCTAAGAATTAGTGTGACCAGAATGAAACCACAAGGGATGTCATTAAATAGTGATGATTTACATACTACCCAGCCACCATTCTAGACAGTTTATCATGTCTTATGACTTTCTTCTTTCTTATCTATAAAGAACATTTTTTGTTTAGTCTATCATATATTCCATATAGTTGATCTTTCATATGTTCTTTTTTAACTTTTATTATGTTCAGTTTGCCAACATACATCATTAGTTTTTAATGTAGCGTTAAATATTTCATTAGTTGTGTATAAGACCCAATGCTCATCACATGTGACCTCCTTAATATATCCTTTAGCATCTCCTACAACTTATCTATTATTTGTATTTATCATAATTGATGAATGATGCCTATATCTTGTGAGCCAATTATCAGTTTTTCCTTATATATGTTTATTGCATCACTTGAGTTTCATCTACTCCATTTCTTTTTTTTCTTTTTTTTTTGTACTCAGATTGAATATTCTCAAATAATACAATTTGTACATTTGGGCATACAAAGTTTATTAAGATATGATTTCTACCTAACTATAAGTCAATGCTCGATGAGTGTGATAAATAAGAACAAATAAAAAAATATATATGTGATGCTATAATAGTGATGTAAAATATATCTATAAGGAAAATGAGAGCCAAATAAATGGATTACAATTGCTTGGGGCAGGCCATAACCAACAGAGGACACAGTAGGCTTAAATAAACCACAAAAAACGTGGTACCCAGAACACCAAGCTCTCTTAACACATTCCCCTTGTCAGCACAGCCTTGAGAATCCTTCCACAGCACTTTGGGAAACAGTATGCCAGTATAAAACAAACATCTGCTGTTCATGAAGTTGCTGTGTAGGCTTACCTAACATAAATCTGTAGTTTTAATGGTTATGGCCACTGGCTATTTATAAGTCCCAAACCAGCATTTATCTCCAGGACCTTGGAAGATTAGCAGAACAGAGTTCCCTGCCATTTTAGAAAGTGACCGAGGCACAGTAAGTAGAAGTGACTTATTTAAGAATCTATTGCGAGAGGCCAAGAACCATTTTCAACCCATTTCCTGTATCAATATATATTTTATTGCATCATGCTCCCTGTTTAAAAAAATAGAAATAAAACATTTAAACAAAAGAAACAATAATAGAAAATTTGTGTAATTAATAAAAGGAGTAAAAGAAATTAAAGGAATTTTTTTTTTAAAAGATTTTATTTATCTGACAGAAAGAAACACAGCCAGAGAGGGAACACAAGCAGGGGGAGTGAGAGAGGGAGAAGCAGGCTTCCCACCAAGCAGGGATCCTGATTCAGGGTTTGATCCCGGGTCTCTGGGATACTGACCTGAGCCAAAGGCAGTTGCTTAACCAACTGAGCCACCCAGGCGCCCCAAAAGGAATTTTTTAAAGGAGAACTAAAGAAGCAAGTGTTGTGACCTGGACTCTCTGTACAATGACAAACAGAATAAGAGAAAGCTGGGGTATCACTGAACATGGTAATATGCTTTTCCCCCAGATATTGTCTTACAATATTACTCGGTGAGTTAGTAAATCAACACCTTTATAAGCAAAACTGCAGTGTGTTTTAAAACAACTAAAATATGGGGCGCCTGAGTGGCTCAGTTGGTTAAGCGACTGCCTTCAGCTCAGGTCATGATCCTGGAGACCCGGGATCGAGTCCCACATCGGGCTCCCTGCTCGGCGGGAAGCCTGCTTCTCACTCTCTCACTCCCCCTGCTTGTGTTCCCTCTCTAGCTGTGTTTCTCTCTGTCAAATAAATAAATAAAATATTAAAAAAAAAACTAAAATATAGCACAATAAATTCTAGTTGACCCTTGAACAACACAAAGGTTGAGGGCATTGACGCCCCCGCATTGTCAAAAATCCATTTATAACTTTCGACTCCCCCAAAAACTTAACTACTAAGAGCCAAATGAAAATAAAATGCCTTCATCCTACAGTACCGTAAAAAAGTCTGCATGTAAGAGGATCCATGTAGTTTAAACCTGTTTTGTTCAAAGGTCAGCTGTATTTGGTTTGTTAGGTGACTCTAAATAATTAATTTTTATGCATGAGGGATCCTGAACATATTCATTCTGTAGTTATTTATGAATTTAAACAAGAATACTTTAAAGGTTTTTGTTCTTACAATACATATAATGGAATTAGAAGTTAACAAACATACTCTTTTTATTGATATACTTTTAAAAATAACATAAACTTTTCTATTTCAAGTGACACTTTGACCAGTTACTTATTTTGTATCCACATTTATAATATTCTCTTTATTATTTCTAGGTATAGATATACTTTAATAAAAAATAATACATTTATTATTTTCTCCTATTAGTATCTTTATTTCTTTGAGGATATTTCTTTTAAAAGATTAAAAACTTCTTTGTTGTCAAATCCTGGGTTAAATCTGTTAGCAAGACAGAAAATTATACATTTTGGGATATAAATTAAAGATCTATGGAGATGTGTTGCACCAGTCACTTCAAGGAGAAAAACTAAAGATCTTATAATTGACATTACTGTGGGTAAATTAGCAGTGAAAATTCAAGAGAACATTCTAGTATTTTAAATCAAGACAATATGTTGAATTACCCTTAGATTAAATAACTGAATATTCTAACCATGACAGTGTTACAATTATTTGGCACAGTCTGGCTCCTACCTCCCATGTTCACACATTATTACTTCTCTGACCCCATTGCTGACTGCTTTCTCCCTCACTCTGCTTCAACAGCACTGGCCTCTGCTGTTCTGTGAAAATGCATAATCAATACCCCTTGACATTAGCAGCTTCTCCCTCTACCTATAGCATGTTTCCCCCAGAAACATCAGATCTGTGCTTAAATGAACACGTAATAGGTACCACAAATTATATCCAGATCTGCAAGTGATAGAGATGATAGGTAATTTATGATCCCTGTTCTAAAGTTCCTGATGAAGTATGGTATCTTTGGTGGAAAGCTGGTCAGTTCAAAACCATGAAGAAGGAAAAATGTTATGTAACGAGCTCTCACAATTCATAGAAATTTACTAAGTATTTTTTCCTGAAACATTATTTCATTTGATTGTAATTTCACCCCGGCAAGGAGGAAGCCAGTTTATTATATGAAAACCAAAATCAAAATAAACAAAAACAAACAAATAAATAAAGCAAAGCAAAATAAAATAAAACCCAAAAGCACACCAGGCCATAAAGGCTTGGAAGGATAAAAAAAGTTCCCAAAGTCACCTGACTTTGAGTCAGCCCAAGGTAAAACCTAATTTTTCCAATCTCCAGCTGTGCACTTTCAACAACATTCTTATGTTAAATTATATAAAATAAAATGCAAATAGTAGGCTTATAGTGAAAGGGTAATAAATGGGGACTTAGACAGCCATAGAAAGATTTAAGGAGAGAATGAAATGTAACTGTTAGGGACTGCTTAGCTTCAAGGCCGCCATATCAGGCTCTGAAACTCCCTGGTGATTTAGGCCTCTACATATCTAAGACCCCTTGGTGATTTATGCCTTTACAAGGCCTGTGTTTACCAAATGGGGAGAGTTAAGTCAAGAAACCATTTGTGCATCTTGCTTCAGTTCCTGGAATGTGTGTGTGTGGGGGGTTTCAAAATATTATCTCACCCAACCAAGAAAATTACTGTGTGACTCATGCCTGCTGTTTGAAACACATATAAACTCCTAGACCCTTGCATTCAGGGTCCTTGCTGAAACCCACTGCGCCGGGCAGATGCTTGGACCCCAGCTAGCTGGAAATAAACCTCATGGTGTGATTTGCATTATCCTGAGTGTCCTTGGTTCTTTTTGGGGAAGTGGTCAACATTGGACTTTATCAGTAACTTCTAATTTGTTGATAAAAAATTTTAACTGGAAGAGACAAACTCAGAAGTTGAAGGCTGATTGAGTCAAAGAACAAAGGTATGGAAATCCAAATAAGGCTTACTAGGAAAGAGCACTGAGAATATTTTCCTGGATAGAGACTGTGGACTCTGAGAAACAAACTGAGGATTTTGGAAGGGAGGGGGATGAGGGAATGGGTGAGCCTGGTGGTGAGTATTAAGGAGGGCAAGGATTGCATGGAGCACTGGGTGTGGGGCATAAACAATGAATCTTGGAACACTGAAAAAATAAGATAGATAAAATAAATAAATAAAATAAAATAAAATAAAATAAAATAAAATAAAATAAAATAAAATAAAATAAAATAATAAGATAAGATAAGATAAGATAAAATAAAATAAAATAAATAAAAAATAAAATAAAAAATCTTCCTGGATAGAATGAAGACATATAAAAGGGAGCGAAAGTTAAATAAGACAGAACAGGTAGCATGAAGTGTTGTTGGAAACTATAAGGTCAGGGGTAAAGAGACTGTGGTACAATGAGGCTTCGTATCAAAATGCAAAACACAGTAGTATGTAAGGCTGTGTGGATTCAGGGAAAACTCCTTTTGCACTCCTGAGCAAGTCATTAAGATGTCAAGTAGTGAAAGCAAAAACAAGATTACTTGATTCACTAGGGGGAGATGGAGGCAAGGATATTTTTAAAGAAAGAAAACCAACCAGCCAAACTGGATTTAATGAACTAGACATGGAGCAAAAAGTCCTCCATTCTCATTTTATGTTAAGATTTTGAGTCTTAAGTTCTTGACTTAGAGAATGACATGAAAGGGTATTTCAGATTGCTCATAGCTATAATTTGGAATAGATGATGTCTGTAATGGAAAGGACAGTCAAGGGGCTTAGGGCTAATGACGCTTAGTAGATACCTTTACTCAGGATCTTGGAGGAGCGAAACAAGCAGAGAGACACAAGATACATACACAAGAGTAGATTAAGAAAGAAAGAGAACTTAATAGTGGACTGTCCTGGGAATCAAAAAAAAATGGGGGTTTCAACAAATAGATAGTTAAAAGAAGTGAATGTTCTGTAAATGAAGGGGGAGAGTTGAGAAACCCCTTATGTTGTTCTTGGCAATTAGAGAGGTTGGTAGTGAAAGTGGTTTTAGGAGAGTAGAACACCAGAGAGTAAGAATGAGAGGAGACGTAGTAGTGAATGAGAAATTGGTCATGGAAAAATAAAAACTAGAAGTTTATATTTAGAAAATATCATATAATACAAAAATATAAGTTATAGCAAGAACATTATAAGATTTTCACAAGATAACAGAGATAAAAAAGACAATTTAAAATGAGATTTAAGAAAAGCACCCCAGTGTTACATTTGGCTAAGTGGTTGACTCTTGGTTTCAGTACAGGTCATGATCTCAGTGTTGTGGGATGGAGCCCCACGTCAGGCTCTGCACTGAGCATGGAGTCTACTTGAGATTCTCTCCTCTCCATCTTCTTCTCCCCCTGCTCGTACTTGTGTTCACTCTCTCTCTCTAAAATAAATATATCTTTAAAAAATAAAATGGAGCTTAAATGTTTAAGATCTAAAGTCAGAGAGACTCAAATATGAATCCTGCTACCATCTCCCCTCCAATTTTTTGGATTTGTCATCTTCGGCCAGTTGTTTAACCCTTCTGTTCCTCAGTATTCTATTCTGTAAAATGGGTCAACTGGAATCTATCACACTGCCATTAGTGGGAAAACTTCAAACTAAAAACACAAAAGAGTGTGCACTGTGGAAGTAGAGAACTTTAAGAAAGGAGTAAGGTGGATAGTTCTTGGGAAGACAAGGAGATTTGGAAAAAGAGAACATCTTCCTTTTAAAGATCAAAATCTGGAAATCCTTTCAACCGTACAACTGCATATTAAAGTTACAAACCATTCCCATCACTCTGCACAATGTACAGGCAAAGAACCATCTTCTTCTAAAGTATGCATATGCTTTCTGGGGTGCCTGGGTGGCTAAGTCAGTTAGGTGGCTGACTCTTCGATTTTGGCTCAGGTCATGGTCCCAGGGTCCTGAGATCAAATCCTGCACCATGCTCTGTACTCAGCCTATAGTCTGCCTGAGATCCTCTCTCTCTCTTTGTCTCAAATAAATAAATAAAAATTAATAAAGTAGACCTGCACTTTTGGAAACTCCATGTTGCATCATGTGCTCCTCTGAAGGAGGCTGACAAGGGAGGAACAGCTCAGGTATCTTACTTATCTGCAAGTCAGTTTAGGGCTACAGAGCAATGGTCTCTCTGGCATACTCCAGGGTTACGGTGGAGAGATGCTTTAGTGGTTGTTAAAAGACTCCACAGATGAGATGTGAGGAGTAATAAGAAAAAAGGTATCTGGTAACTCTCATCCCATAAGTTCTTTTCAAATATTCCAACGAAACAAAGTAGGTTAGGTTCTGTTACACAATCACAAGAAAGGAAAAATTGTGCTATTATAAACTATGACATTTAACATTTAGATAATTTAGTAAAATGATTTAACTCAGTTCTTGCCATGGTAGGGACTAAAGTGTCAGAAAAAAAAAAAAAGTGTTTCAGAAAGAGAAAATAGATACTGGGGAGTATTTATTTCAGACTATGGGAAGGAATGAAAGGTAAAGTCTAACCCTAATAAACAAACAAGAGTTGGCAATCTTAATGGTTTGGTTGCCTTGAATTCAGCCACTGTGTTTTTATTCTAGCTTTAACCAACCTACAGCCATCTGGAGCTGTAGTAACTTACTGTTTTCAGTCCTCCATGCAGAAAAGTCCCCAGTCACATTTGGGACCAAGGCACCTAGGAAAGACAGCATGATCTACAGTACCCATTTATTCTGCTGGATGGAACAGCTAAAAGGTAGTAAAGATCTTTTGTCTCCTCCACCTTCCTTGAGAACTGATCAGACCTGGGATGTTTTTAGGAGATTAAGAATCCCTGAGGAAATGAGGTCAGGAAGTGAGAAGTGAACAAAAATAACCAGCCCAGCAAAACGTACCTTCCTTGCCCTGGAGCAGAGTCATTTGTAGCAAAAACCCTGTGAACAGTACATGGAAGTAGCTAGATTCGTAGTAAAATTTTATGAGAGGTGAAATACAACGTGGTGACTTACATCAGGGATTTTAAAATTGAGCCAGGATGTCCTCAAGGAGGTGGGCCTTACACAGGTCCTCACCCAGTGGCACCATGAACATCTGAATGGGGCCAGACAAAAATACCCCAATGACTCAGTGGCAGTGTGTGCCCCAACTTGCTATTGTAATGGACTTTTGCTTTGTGATAGCCTTAGCAGTGAATTGTTTAGCAGAAATTAGTTTTCTGCCTCTGGCAACAACCAAAATTCCTTATAAACAATGTAGAATAGGCATTCCCTTTGTCTTAAAAATCCCTTGACTTTTGCTCCCCAGGGGACAGAGTTTGGGTTGCCCAAATCACAATCACAATTCCAAGGCCCCAAATATACTTTTTTTCATTTCAGTTCTATGTCTTTTCTCTGTTGACAATTTAATGTTGTGTCTGAGTGTGTGTGTGTGTGTGTGTGTGTGTGTGTGTGTGTGTGTGTGTGATTAGAATATAAGGACAATGAATTAGAATTTATTATTTTTAGTCAAAAGTTTGTTTTCCAAGTACCTTCTTTCACAATGTCAATCTGTATCATACTCATAATGTCAAAACACTGTCACATATTTGAGACAACCAAAGTGTACAGAATGTGGCCCAACCAGATAAATTCTGGTGGAAAATTTAAAGCACGTTAGTTTTGTTTTGAATAAAGTAAAGGACTGAAAGATTGTTGAAAGAGCACCTCCCCAAACAAACAAATAAATAAAAATATGTCAATTCCATTGTTGGTGAGTCCCTTCCTTGTAGATCTTGGAATGCAAAGGGATTATAGAGACCATTGTTCTCCATTTCTTATTTTATAGATATGAGACACTGAGTGGGAGCATCAATTATCCTGGTTCATACAACATGTTTCTAGTGAAATTAGAGAGAGCCTAGCAAGGTTTGTAATTCCAAGGTTTTGACTATACTTAGTTTTAAGAATCAGTAAGTACAATGATGAAAAGCATAGGTTCTGCAGCCGGAATGTGTGGAGTCAAATGTGTGGACATTTACCTTCGGCATCCTTTAATGGATGATTTAAACCTATTATGTCTTTGTTTGCTTATCTATAAAATGGATATTTGTGAGTAATAATTCATCAGACATATATAAGGAATATAATATATTTGACAGTGTTGAACTTTACCCAAGTCCTGTGATCCTGGAAAACAGCAAAGATTAAGTTATCTCCCACCACTTTTATTTTTTTAGGAGTTATTTATTTATTTGATTGTTTGTTTGTTTAATATTTTATTTATTTATTTGACAGAGAAAACACAGCCAGAGAGGGAACACAAGCAGAGGGACTGAGAGAGGGAGAAGCAGGCTTCCCGCTGAGCAGGGAGCCCGATGCGGGGCTTGATCCTGGGTCTCCAGGATCATGACCTGAGCCAAAGGCAGTTTCTTAACCACCCCTATTTATTTATTTTTGAGAGAGAGAGAGAGCAAGCAGGGTAAGGGGCAGAGGGAGAAGGAAAGGCAGACAATCCGAAGCAGACTGCATTGAGCGTGGAGTCCATCTGGAGTTAGATCTCAGGACTCCGAGATCATGACCTGAGCCAAAACCCAGTCAGAGGTTTAACCCACTGAGCCATCCAGGAGCTCCTTCTTCATCATTTGTATTTGGAAAAATTGCTTTCTGTAAGGAACTCCCCTTCCCCATATGACATAGATGAGACTATAAGGACTATAAGAAAAGAATTCTGAGATAGAAACAGATTTTTTCCAATGTAATCCAGCTTCAATATGATAAATTTAATCTAATGTATATGTTATGCTAGGCTCTCCATGTCCTTTTATCCACAGCCCAGTCTTTTTTTTTTTTTTAAGATATTTAAAATTTATTTATCTGAGAGACAAAGAAAGAGAGTGAGCACCAGCAAGGGGAGAGGCAGGGAGGAGAGAGAAGCAGTCTATCTGCTGAACAGGAAGCCCAAAATGAAGCTTGAACCCAGGACCAGAGCAAAAGGCAGACACTTAACCAACTAAGCTACTGAGGCACCCCCATAGCCCAGTCTTATTAAACAATTTTAAGTACTCTAAGTACTATATTTTAGCTCAACAATCTTTTTGACTTGCTGGCCCATATCCCTTATATATATTTTTCATCCTTCACTGAGAAAAATGCTTGATTATCTTTTAATAACTAAACCATGATCTCTTATATTTTACCTTATGTAACATCAAACATTTCACCGACTCCAGTTTTTCTAATAGTCCAATGACCCCTAAGCTTAGCTCTACTATGACAACTTGTCATTCATCCAGGTGGGGCAGTTTTGATTGATTTGTTTCCTCTTTACTATAAAGCTGCATTTCCCTTCTTGGTTTGTCTGATATTTATTTAATTAAATGCTAGGCATTGTAAATTTGGCTGCTGCCTATTTTTGTATTCTTATTAATATTTTGGGGGTTTTCTCTGGGATGTAGTTTAGTTACTTGGCCAATGTAATTAGAAAGCCCCGCAGCAATTGTAGCAGCAATAAAGAGAGTTTGTCACCAATGGGATGTGCAAGATGAAAAATGGTAGAGTTTAATGAGAACTTAAAGAATGTGCAATGCTCCTTATTCAAACTACTTTACTGTATATGCATTTACTAGTGGTGCAGCAGGGAGCTGGATCCTAAAACAGAGATCCATACATGCCTGTATCTAATACACAAGTGTGCATGCAAACAGCAAGGAGAAATCATTGTTTGGGCCAGAGTTAATGAGAGCTAACTCATTAAAATAAACTATGGGAAAATGAAACAGAGAAAACCCAAGACAGGAAGCAGTAGATAGAGTTCATAGAATGAGCTCTGAGGTATTTGAGGAAAAGAAATACAACAGAAGAAAAATCTGTATATTACAAAGGAAAACACTCAGTTTAAGGACAGTGTTTAGACAAAATTAAGGCACAACCTCTGTCAAGCTGTTGGAAGTCACCCAGTCCTATTTTGAAAAAAAAAAAAAAAAAAAAGTTTTTTTGTTTTTGTTTTTTTTTGTTTTGTTTTTAAGATTTTATTTATTTGACAGAGAGAAACAAAGCTAGAGAGGGAACACAAGCAAAGGGAGTGTGAGAGGGAGAAGCAGGCTTCCCAGCGAGCAGGAATCCCGATGCGGGACTCTATCCAGGGACTCCAGGATCATGACCTGAGCTGAAGGCAGATGCTTAACGACTGAGCCACCCAGGGGCCCCAGAAAAAGGGTTGTTTTATATTTGATTATTCATCTCCTTATGCTATATAAAATAAGGGAATGCAGAATATCGATATAAGTATTTAGAGTGTCCACCCATCTTCCATTTTGTATACATTTATTTTTCCAAATACAGCAATAGAAAATAAACAGTAACAGTGAGTTCATGAAATGAAGTGGCCATAGTGAATATTAAGAATTCCCTTTTGGGAACATGGTGTCATGGTGTGTGTGTGTGTGTGTGTGTGTGTGAGAGAGAGAGAGAGAGAGAGAGAGAGAGAGAGAGAGAAAGAGTCTTATAAGATAAAAGGAAAAAAGTAACCACATGGCATACTATCCATTTTGAGGTAAGGGGCTTAAAAATGAGAACTCTCAGAATTGCTGAATAATTTCAAAAAGATGTATGTGAAATCATTTCCTAATAAATCACCGGCATGACCTTGGCTATTGTGAAAACAGTTTGAAGTGAGGAGGGCCTCTGCTTATCCCAGGAGTGCATTTCACTGCCCTAGAGAAATACAAAATCAGCTAATAGATTAGGTCATCTTAATTAATTAATATAATTAATACATCACTTAATATTGCCTTGCCATATTGCCCTTTGTCACCCTCACTCCACAGTATCTCCCTTTCCTTGCATTTCCTCTAAGCAAAATGTTCTGCTTTGCACTCGTGTGTTAGTGCACACTGCACACCTTGCCTGATATACTCAGTGCACTTTGTTCTGACTGAGTGCTCTTTGTTGTCACCTGTACTAATTTTCTATCTCGGCCTCTCCAGTAAACATTTCTTGACCTTAAGTCCTAGGCTAATTGTCTGTTTTATATAATCTGTAGAAATCTCACCTTACCCCTATCATGATATACACTGTATATTAATTTACTTTTCTGTTTCTCTCTATCCAAATCATAGGTAATTGCCTGGCTTATCTTTCTACTCTTGAATTCCTGCAAATGTGAAACATATTGATTAGTCTCTAAAAAAAAATTGATTAGTCTCTAAAAAAGAACAAATATTACATGCTACCACTTAAATCAGAAATCAAAAATAAACTCATAGAAGCAGAGAGAAGTCTCCAAAGTATTAGCATAAAACTTGGCACGGAGAAGGGGATTAGTAAGTACCTGTGACTGAATGAATAAAGGATTGAATGAAAGGTGTAGATGAGAGATATTGGGGAGGCTGAATCAGGATAACCTGTTGTTTTCTTTGAGGCAAATTAATACTCAGAAACTGAGCTTGTCTTTGCCGGCCATTTATTTAACACTGTGGGAATATCCAAGCCAACAGCATACAAACCAGTGGTAGATTAATCACACTATTGTTCCAGGCAAAAGGAGCTGAAAAGAATCAAGTCCAAATTGAGTTAAGGTGTACCTTTATAGGAATTGGTACCCAGGAGAGAGGGCTTAGCCAACCAGAGAGCTGAGGTTCAGCAGCCAGGGCAGAAATAAGAGTTCCCTGTTGCTAGAGCTTGTTGCTAAGGAATGATGGCTCAGGTGCCGACTAACAAGACGTAGAAAGAGTCCCCTTTATTGCATGGGATAGGGAGTTAAATATGTCCTAGAGATCTACAGTATACATAGTGCATATAGTCAACAATGTTACGTTACATACTCAAAAATTTGTTAAGAGAGTGTAAATATGTTAAATATCACAAAAAAGGAGGGAAAAAGGAAGGGATTTTTCAGAGATGATGATTAAGTTTATGATATTATTTATGTTGATAGTGTCATGAATATATACTCCAAACTCATCTGGATGTATGCATTAAATATGTACAGATTTTTATATCAGTCATATCTCAATACAATGTAGATTTAAAAGTTGTGGGAATAAGGAAAACAAGGAAAAAAGGAAGGCATGAAGTCTAAATATATACTTTGGTAGACATAAAGGAATTTGCTAAATTTAGGCAATCTATATATCTTTCCACAGACTCATACACAGACACTAGGAATCCATTTATGAATTAAAGAAAGAAAAATACCCACCACTATGGAGTTGGTATCCCAGTGAAGGAAGGAAAGAGAAAACAATTACAACATCCCTTTTTTTTTTAAGATTTTATTTATTTATTTGACAGAGAGAGAGAGATCACAAATACGCATAGAGGCAGGCAGAGAAAGAAGGGGAAGCAGGCTCCCTGCTGAGCAGAGAGAGTGATATGGGGCTCAATCCCAGGATCCTGAAATCATGGCCTGAGCCAAAAGCAGAAGCTTAACTCTCTGAGCCACCTACGTGCTCCAAGACATCCCCCTTTTTGAGACTCTGATTCAATCCAGATTTTATTCCTTTTATTTTTTTCACATAAATATACAATTGTTTATTTTCACATGTCCATTCTCTGTCTCTTCAGAGTAATTGCTATTATGTCTGCTCTGAGCCTGTCCTGAGATTTCCTACCTGAGCCTCCCCTGGATAATAAGCACTCTCACTCTGTCTTCAAATAGTAAAACTGTTCTCCTTATTCACTGGCCGCTAAATGGAGAAGTGTATTCTTGTGTGTATTTCCAAATATATTTCCAAAATGTATTCCCTGACTGTCAAATGGAGAAGACCTGGCCTAGCTCTGTTAAGGAAATACAGATATGGTGTTCTGGGAGATGAACTGGGAGCCCCACTTTTCAAGATGTCCTACTTCTATCTCTTACGTCACTAAAAGTTTCATCAGACTATAAGACAAATTAATCCTTCAGTACCAAGGGCAGAAATATCACATTAGCTAGCTCCACTGGTTTCAAATAAGTAAATATGCTATCAGTATAATGGGTCAGAGAAATTACATTGCATGGACAGGAGGAGAGGACCTCTAAATTCTGGAACACAGAGCAACTCAAGAATGTATGAGAGGAAGGAAACTTATGACTGACCTGGTTCTTTGACTATGAATCAGATGTCTTTCAAATCTAGGGTACATAATAAAAAAGAGTTTGAAATATGAATAACCTCAGTTTTTCAAATAAAATATTCCAGTGTTTCTTTAAAAATGAAAGCAAAATAAAAATATACACCCACTGACCTCCACATGCACTCTCATTTCACAGCGTGGCAAACTATACTTTTTAGCAATTTTGTTCTTAAAGCTCAGGTATTTGGGGCATGAAATATACAGTGGAATTGAGAGCATCATATTTGAAGGAGCACGGATAGATGTGAGTTTAAATCCTAGTTTTACAGTAAGCAGCTTTCTTGGGCACTGTATACTTCATGCAGACATAGCTTGATAAGAAAAATAGTGTATTTGTGAACAAGACAAGTGTTCTTGGAATCAGGGAACCATAGTTTGTCTAATGTAAGTGAACATGAAACAGATATAATCAGGTTAAAATACTACAATTAAATAAATGGGGTTAAATGACACCTATGTATCTGCATATCTTTAAATCTTATGTGTGGCAAAAAAAGTTGGATTTAGTAGAATTCATGTATTCTTATATGTGGTGGCATTTAATCCTGAATCCAATCTTTTTTTTTTTACATTTTAATGTGGAAATATCATATATTACATACACTAATGTGGAAATATCATACTTTTACAGGTATTGCATATTACCAAACACATCTCTAACTTATATATTTATTAATTTTTAGCAATATGTATTTATTATATTTGATAGTGCAGATATTTCACAAATATCTGAAGATGCAATGGTGAAGACAAGAGACATGGCCCCTGATGTTTAGAGGGGGAGGGTAATTAAACAATAGTTATGTTAGCAGGTAAAAGTCATGATTGCCAAGTGCAATTAGCTATGCCCACAAGCATTCCTTCATTTATTAAAAGAAAAAAATTGGGATTTACTATGCCAGTGAATAGATATATACCAGAGATTTAGAATAAAGCAACACAGTGCTTTTCCATAATAATTCTTGATTGAAGAATATAGATGCAAAGCAAAATTGTGTTGTATTATAATAAAATTATTAATGGGTTATATTGAGGGGGGAAAGGGGAAGCCCAATTTTATTGAAATGTTGGAAATACTCTTAACAGAAAAATTTTTGTTCTATCTTGGTGTTGAAATTTCAAGCCAAGCAATTGGTAAATGCTTAGAGTTTTATGAGGGCTGGCAAACATGTATAAAAATATATTGAATCACCCAGTTTGAAGAAAAGAAACATCGTGTAATAGAATTGAAGTTGGAGAGAAAGGTAAGGATAAGAAAATGGAAAAATTTCTAAAATATGTAATAACTTGCCTTTACCTTACACTTAATTGTAAATCTGTTAATTATTTAAACAAACATTTATATAGCAGAGAAACATAAAAACTATTTCAGTAAGATCTTCTATGCAACACATTAATGGATGGTAAATTAGAACAATAGTAAATAATAAATTGGTTCAAGACAAGAACTCAAATACTATCATCTCTTTGTCAGACAAGAAGAAAACATTCCACTCTCACAAAACCATGCTTGTAAAACAGAAAGATGAAAGGGGAAAAGAGTCAGGGATTTCATTTTCACTAAACCGCACTTGACTACAGCAAGTTTCCTCTGCCCTTGAATATCTTGTGTATTACAGTCCTTATCTGTTTGGTTTTTAGGCTATAAACCAAAGGATTAAGGACAGGAGTCAAAAAGAGAAAGAGGTTGGCCATCGTGCCATGGAGAACAGGAGATGTGAATGTACCAAATCTGTGAATTAGAGCCAGCACAATGAGTGGCACATAAAAGATGCAGACAGTGAAAATGTGGGACACACAAGTATTAAGTGCCTTGAGCTGACCATCTTCTGAGGCAATACCCAGGACTGTTTTCAAAATAAGGGTGTATGAAACAACAATGAACACAGAGTCAACTCCAAAGGAGCAGAGGACAAGGGACAACCCATAGATGATGTTGATTCTGATGGAGCCACAGGCCAGCTTCATAACATCAGGATGGTAGCAGTAACAATGTGATAGAATAACATCCTTGCAGAAGGACAATCGCTTAAGCAGGATTGGCAAGGGTGCCATCAGCACCACACCCCTAACCACGGCAGCAATCCCCATCCCAATAATTCGAGGAGATGTTAAGACCACAGTGTAGCGCAGTGGGTTGTGAATAGCTACAAATCGGTCAAAGGCCATGGCCAACAGTATGGCTGACTCCATGGAGGAGAAGGTATGAATAAAGAACATCTGTGTTAGACAAGAATGAAACTCAATTTCTCTGCGATTCAGGAGGAAGACCCTGAGTACTGTAGGTAGAGTTGATAAAGACAGACCTACATCTGTGGTTGCCAGCATAGATAGGAAAATGTATTGAGGCTCATGAAGGCTAGAGGTGGTTTTGATAACAAAGAGGATGATGCAGTTCCCCAGGAGGGCAGTTAGATACATGAGGCACAGTGGGATAGAGATCCATATTTGCATAGTCTCCAGACCAGGAATACCTGTTAGAAGGAGAATAGGTGGCTGGAACAAGCTACCATTTACAAGTGCCATAAGGATATTACTTGGGATCCAGGCTACACAGTTCTAAGTGTTTCTATTGGGAGAAAAACATAGATATTAAGATAGGAGGACAGAGCACACCTAACTTTTCTGGGACAGCACTAATCCTAGGCATCCTTAAATATCAGAGAATTGATCCTTAAAATGTTTCCCAATTTATCTGAATAACTACCTGGAGTTAGGGCAATGGATAACTGCTATTAAAAGAGAAGAATCACTAGCATTCCTTTGGCCTAGAACACTCTAGTCATTGATCAAGTGACAATGAAAATTAAGTATCTGATTTTCTTTCTTATCTCAAAGTTTAGAAAAAAATTATTCTCAAAAGTCTATTTTTTAATTTATTTAATTATGTTTGTATCTACTTTTATTTTCAATTACATAAGCTGAAACTCCAAAAGAAACCCTTGCACTTTCTCCACATCAACATCATACCTATATTCAGGCATCTGGAAACCTGGTCATTTTTCCTGTTAGTTTTACCTGTAGAAATAAAGCATAGAATATTTCAATAACACACATAAACCAGAAATCATTAAAAAAAACTTCATGTGACATCATATATTTTTACAATTAATTTCTATGTTGATTTTTCAAAATATGAGTGATAAAATCATTAAAGTGGATACTGTCATTACATCTTAGCTAGTGCTAGAATAGTTTGAACATTAACAAATAATTTCTTTAACAGTTTCCTGGATAAAATTTGAAATATATCTACTTGAAAACAATTTATTAGGCAATAGATATCAATACTTCAGGAAATATCTTAAAAAACAGCATAATTGAAGTGGAATCTACAAAAAAATAATAAACAAAAAGCAGAATCAGACCTATAAATATGGAGAACAAACTAATGGCAAAGGGGAGTGGGGGATGGGAAAAATGGGTGAAGGGGAGTGGGACATACAGACTTCCATTTATGGAATGAGTAAACCATGGGAATAAAACGCATAGGGAATATAGTCAGTGGTACTGTAATAGTATTATATTGTGACAGATGGTAGCTACACTTGTGAGCACAGCATAACATAAAGACTTGTCAAATCATTATATTGTATAGCTGAAACTTAACACTGTATGTCAATTATACCCAAACAAATAAAAATAACATAATTGGAGGAAATGCTCTTAACACTTATGTCTTTATCTTACAAGGAGGGGCAGGAAGAGATTATAAATAATTGGTTGAATACATTTAGATTTCAGTGTTTTGTTTAAGATTGTATTAAGGAGCACACATATTCAATGGAACACTGGGTGTCATCCATAAACAATGAATTTTGAAACACTGCATCAAAAACCAATGATATATTTTATGGTGACTAACAACACAATAAAATAAATAATGGCATAAATAAAATTCAAAAAATAAAATTCAGATTAAAAAAAAGATTGCAATCAGAAACAAAATAGTGATATAACTACACTTGGATAAGTGAGATTGGCGAAGTAGGTAAACAATATAACTGATCTAAATGCTATCTTTAAGAGTTTGAAGTCAAAACACAATGTCCTTTGTGAAATCATGTTATTTAAAAGTGTGACCAAAATTAAAATACCAGAAGAAAAATTGAACAGAGATTAATGAAGGATTTCTTTTCAGTGAGAAAGCTAGAGATAGGGAGAATTGGGATAAGAAACTACTCTTTCTTTACTCTCAGCCAAAAGAAGTACTGTGCTGTTTAAAAAACATGCCAATGTAAGCAAAGTTACCTTTTTAAAGATGTGAACATATTTTTGAAGAGCAAATCCCTATGAATCACAATGCATACATTTCCATGTAGACCTATGTTTGTTCAATCCCTTATTCTCATATTCTTGATAGTGAATTTCTACTATTCCCACTACATTCTTTCATAGAATGCCTAGTTAAAAGCATTCCCAAAGCATGTCTTTTTAGCTGAAGGAGTGAGTCAGCCACTCATAAAGAGGGCCCCTAATAGGGAGACAGACTTCTTTGGGGCTTAGAATACTAAGCTTTATATATATTTTTTCATCTGTACTTTGGAAATAACTGAGTCTTCTTTGACATGAGTTAAGAAGGAAAAGGAGGTGAAAGAGGAGGATGGGAAAACTCGTAGTTCATAATAGAAGGGACATCTGAACATCACACACTCACAGTAACTCAACACATTGCATTGCACCAAACTAAGGCCTGGGACACTTACAGACATAACTTACCACAACACACAATGGACCTCACTCAAACATACAAAAATACATACACTACAGGTTCATATACACACGTATTAACCATCTTTCCTCCCTTTGCTTTATGCTGTAGAATATCTTGAAATTGATTCTCCTCTCCTTTATACACATTTTTCCCTTCTGATTTTGGCACTGAGTCTCTAGCATTACCAGCACAAGCACCCATGCCACCATCAACACGATTGCACCAGCAATGTAAAACTCAAGTATATGCTTAGTCTTATTGATAGTTGTGCCAGTTTTAATACTTCTTGGGCCCTTATGTCTAACCCTTTTCCATGAGAATGTCTCTTATTTCCTACTCTCCACTCTAGTCAGATTGGTTGCTTAATTCTACCACATACGACTTACTCATTCTAACATCAAAATATTTGTATACTTTCTGATAAGATCTCAAATGTCATCATACCTTACCTCCACTGAGGATAATTAAATTCACTGATTAGGAGCCAATCTATATCAAACATTATATAAAATCTTCTCTTTTTAAAAAAATATCTATCTATCTATCTATCATCTATCTATCTATCTATCTATCTATCTATCTATCTATCTATCTATCTATCTATCATCTATCTATCTATTTATTTAAGAGAGAGAAAGAGAGAGAGAGAGAACACAAGCATGAACAATGGGAGGGGCAGAGGAAGAAGAAGGCTTCCCATTGAGCAGAGAGCCAATATGAAGCTCCGTCCCAGGGCCCTGTCATTATGACCTGAGCTAAGACAGATGCTTAACCAACTGAGCCACCCAGGAACCCCTGTAAAAATTTTCCATGGCTATTTCGTATTACAAGAATTCCTCAAGCCATTATAGTATTACAGAATGTATTTTTTACCAGTGGTTGGCATTTATACTATATGATTTCATATCATCTTCCAACTGAGTTTCCCTTATACAATCTTATTTTAAACACCTTTAAGGTTGGGATTGTATCCTTCACATATTGGAGGAAGGAGAGCCCAGTACTCTTTGGACATAGAGGGCTCATAATAAATTTTTTAAACAAATAAATTGCTTGTTTAAAGATTCTTACTGTAGCATAAATGTGCTAACTCCTAGTGAAGATTTAAAACTCACCAGAAATTCAGGCTCCCTTTTAAATTCTGATGTATAAAAAGCTTGGGGAGTCATACTCCTCATTAAGGCTCATTTAGAACTGAAAAGTAGCAAGAGTGTAATAATCAGATGGAGAATATTCATTCTGGTATTTATCAACCTGCTCAATTTCCAGTTATCCTTGTGCTAGAGTTCCACTCAACTGTGATAGATTGCCCATTCTAGCCAGAAAGATCTCTTGCAGGCTAATCCTATAGAGCTAAAAGACATTTAACTACCAATTATATATGCCCCACCTCTAATGCCCTAAAAAATTCTTTTAATGGGGTGTCTGGGTGGCTAAGTCATTAAGCGTCAGCCTTTGGCTCAGGTCATGATCCCAGAGTCCCAAGATCCAGTCCTGCATCTGGCTCCCTGCTCAGTGGGGAGCCTGCTTCTCCCTCTCTCACTCACCCTGCTTGCGTTCCCTCTCTAGTTGTGGTTCTTTCTGTCAAATAAATAAATAAATAAAATCTTTTTTAAAAATGTCCTTTTACAATATATCACTTCTCTGGTCTTCCCCCAGAGCCAAAAACCAAACCTTGGTCTTTCACTTGTGTACTATGAATCCACATTTGTTTACTTTGAACTCCATAACATACTTCTTGGCTCCTCAGTTAGGTGTCTGTATTCTCATCTTTTCCCAACTCTTCCTTTTGGTTTTCTTTCTAAAGGCACTGAGCTTCCGTGACTTTCACTTTGAATCTGCAGAAAACTTTGATGAAGCAACTCCTAAAGCTGGTTCCTCATTTTTGTTCTTTTCTTTTTAAGTTTCATTTATTTAAATGATCTTTATACACTATGTGGGGCTCATGACCCTGAGATCAAGAGTCTCACACTCCTTGACTGATCCAGCCAGGTGTCCCTCATTTCTTTTCTTTTAAAGAACGTACATTCAGCAGTTCTTTTTATGTGTGGTACAACCTCCTCGCCACACAGCCTGCACTTCAGTAAGGATTGGCATGTGAGCTGAGCAGCACAATTCTCCTGAGACTTGCCTTCTGTGGCACAGAGAATTCATGGGTTTCAGAAGATGGTAGAAGCCTCTGATAGATGTATTTGCCAAACACCAGTTATTGATTGCCACAAGTAGAAGATCTTAGATGTAAGATGCCAGAGGGAGATGATCAAACTATCCTCATGAGATAGTCATTTCAATGTGCTACCCATGAGTTGTCACAAAAAACAAATCGCTGGGGAGCAATGATATATCAAACCTGCTTTTCTCAATGCTCCAGAATCCCTGTAATTAAGTACACATTCCAGCATGAAAACAGCTGTATCTCTACTGTTCACCACAAACATGTGATAACCTTTTTTTAAGAAGTGATTTTTCCTGATAAATGACCTTTTGTATCCAGACTTAGTTTGGATCATTTTTTTGAAGTGAATCATTTTGAACTATAATTTTTCACTATTTTTTTGAGAAGTTGAGGGTTGGACACTCTTTCTTTCAATATCATTATTATTATTATATGTCCATTATTATGGACATATATTATTATATACTCTTTCTCAACAGTGTAATGTTATAGTGTTTTTTTGTTTTGTTTTGTTTTGTTCCAACCACTTATGTTAGTATGAGTTAGTGTAGCTTTATTAAAAGTTTTGGGTTGTCCCCCCTTTTTTCCTGTAAGGCTGTTAGTTGTAAATCATTTTCTCTCTTTTTAAGGTTAATTATGTCTTTTCTATTATTGTAACATTTTCCTGCCCTTTGAAAGTTATAGTTTTTATTTCCTACTTCATTCACAATGCATCGAATGGTACCCAGTATATAGAGGCATTCAATACATCCTTGATCAATGAAGAATAATCAGTGATGAGAGCTTCCACTTTGGGCCAGGATGGAGTAAGATGGATTGAATCATCCTCCGATCTCAAAAAAACAAAATAATTAGATGAAGGGCATAAATCAATATTTTTTAAGACAATGAATCTCTGGCAACAAAGGACTATACTCACTGAGAGTCAGGGAAACATACAAAATAAATCCTACAATAGCCCCAGCTCACTGCTTTGGGAGAGTTTCTAGGAAGAAAACCAAACAGAGCCTGTGAACTTCCAGAGTTGAGGAACCATTGCTGAGAATCCAAGAGGACAGAATTGTTTATAGAGTTCATGAGACGGAGGAATCAAAAAGAACTGCCCAAAGACAGAGCCTGAAAATCTGCAGCGTCCCTTCACATATTTTTCAGAGTACTGATTGGTGAATATGTGTAAAAAAAACTATCTAAGGCCATATAAACAACCTTATAAAAGGAAAATGAAATAAGCTGAATACTCACACATGGCCTGAATAAGTGCCTGTCCCCAACCACACTGGAAGGACTCATAGTCCAGAGGGCACTAGGCAGGTCATTTAGAAAAATAATGTTCCATTGGTGGGGAGTAGTTAATAATTAATCCTAGGCTAAATACTGTCTTGTCATGCCTCATACATGTTAAGCACAGGGATTTAAGGATCAAACTATTTCCAGATAATTTAAAAGTCATATCAGAACAAAGCTTAAAAGATTTAAAGGTATGTAAGCAACTTTTAAGAATATAAATTTTTTAGTAAATATAAATTCTACTCTTACATCCAACAAAGTAAAATCCACAATGTCTGACAATCAAAACATGCATACAAAAAAGCAAGAAAATATGACTCACAAGAAAGAGAAAAAAAAATCAATCAATAGGAACAGATCCAGAACTGACAGATTCTGGAAATAGTAGACAAAGGCATTATAACAATTATTATAACTCTATTCCACATATCAAAAATTAAATGTTGACATGGAATTAATATGAAGTCTGGAGTATATATAAGAAGATAAATGGAGAAGTGTATTCGGTAACTGTATTTAGCTTAAGAAAGATTTTCCTTTGGATCTGGGAATGCTAACATTTTTTTTTTCATATAAAAGTAATTGCTTTTTCACTTTACACCATCTTGGCTTCCAGAAGTTTTCATAGGAATGCTTTCACTTTTAGACAGGAGGAAACCCGTGTTTGTCAAGAATGTAAGACATTAGATGGGGCGCCTGGGTGGCTCAGTTGGTTAAGCGACTGCCTTCGGCTCAGGTCATGATCCCAGAGACCCTGGATGGATCCCCATATCAGGCTCCCTGCTTGGTGGGAAGCCTGCTTCTCCCTCTCTCACTCGCGTTGCTTGTGTTCCCTCTCTGGCTGTGTTTCTCTGTGTCAAATAAATAAAATATTAAAAAAAAAAAAAAAGAATGTAAGGCATTAGAGATTCAGAGCTTTCTCTATCCCTACTGGGATTTTAATCTGGCTTTTCAACAGCCTTATCTCTTTTCTGCAGGGTATGAACTAAGCATATTATACCAGTGTATCTGGCCTTACTATACAGTAGAAGTATACTGTCCAGGGAACTTAGGGTCCTCAGTAGAGGCTAGTATGAACCTCATAACAAAGGTTTCCATGGGCTACTCCTAAAATATATGAAAGACCACAGGAAAGTATATTTCATTGGCATGGGGCCCTGTCAGGATAAACAATTTGATCTTAAACATGCAATACAAAAATCCATGGGCCCCCATGAGGTATAGTTATTTATCAGTGAAGATTTAGAGTAATGGGTAGAGAAAAAGTACTTATACATTATTAATTCTCCAAATCAAGGAACGTGAAGATTCTTTATAATGTTTAAGCTCTTTCTTTGTTCAGATCCAAGAACTATCTCTTTGTGTTCTTTATCACCACATGAACTTTCCTTGATAATTTCATGTTTTCACCATGAAAAAAAGGAAAAGTAGCAACATAATTACATTTGAAATACCATGGCTCTTAAGGAATCTCTTTGTATTGATGGACAGTATGTCTTGTTGCCTTTTCAGTTCCTTATAACCACAGTAAATGTTTGTTACATCATCAGTCATCACCCTGAATCATCCACTGTGTTGCTGGAGGAGTCCCCTGGGTTACTGGACAACCTACATTGTGGGCATCAGAAAGGAGGGGGCAGAGTTATGGTACAGGGCAGAGACAACCTGTCTGAGCACACCTGACTGAGGCTTACACACTGTCATATATCTCTATAGGTGTACAGTTAGATCAATTTTTACATTGATTTATCTTACTCCTTTAAACATAGGGTCTTTCTGTTTTGGGTTTGGGCTCTGCATCAGGCTCCCCATTCAGTGAGGAGTCTGCTTGACCCTCTGCCTCTCCTCCCCTTGTTCCCTCTCAAACAAACAAACAAACAAATAAATAAAATCTTTAAAAAGAATCCTGAAACATGGGGTCCTTCTTGGTAATCTTACAATTCTGGATTAGGTAGGCCCATAATGCAGTGTTGGATCCTTGCCCTATAGTATGAGTATAATCCATATGTCTTATACTATTTGCATAATATTTCACATACAAAAAATAAATTATACTGAGCACTTCCTAGCTTCTAATGAATGATTTTAATTCTAATGGAGAAGCACTTCCTCTTTTACTTGATCACTCTAAATTTTTATTATTAATAACAAGGGGTTGCCTAAGAAGAAAGAGCATGAGATTTGGCAAAAGAGAAATTGCATTTGATTTTCAGCTTGATTTCTTACTATGTGTGTAGGTAAACCAAGTGACTGAATGTTTTGGACTTCAATATCCTCATCCAGCCAATGGTAAAATAATACCAGGAAACTTTGTTGTTTTAAAAGAATTGTTACATCAGAAATATGTTTTAAACTTGGTTAAGTTCTATGTCTTAAAGGACATTTTCCCCACATGTATATCCCCCTTCCTCTACTAGACAGTGAACTGGGGTTGAGGGTTTTGTATTACTTGTGTTTGACACAGATTTAATACAGGACAAAATATTTCATGATACATTTCTCTACCTCCCACCCCCATGAATGTTATGCTATTTTTCAGGAGGTGGTAGATTCTAAGATTCATATTTCCTTGACACTGAAAAATGGGCCCTCCTGTTCTAAAATCACATTCTCCCAAAAACTTGTGCATTGAATAAGTGAAAACCTCAACAACAGCCCATATTTCTATGATTCGTTTGTGTCTATCAGAGCACTTTCAGAGTGGATCTCTGTTGTTGATAGGGCTGCCATTAATTTCCTTTTCCTACAAGCTTACCTACTTATCCCATCATTGGTTCTTTCTTGACCTTACTAAAAGGATCAAGGGCCCAGAGACCATAGACGCTTTATTAGATTTCTCATTTCTCCTGGGCTTTAGGTCTCCTGGGATAGAGAAAGCTATAGAACCTGCCTCAAAGCCAATGTTGAGACCTCGACCAAGAACATCCAGCTTATCTTGCAGGGTCTCGATGATTCTTCAGTTGTTAAAGAAAGGAAGTAATAAGTCCCTGGTATTTCATACTGGGCAGTAAGTGACTGCTGTGTTCTGAAGGTGTCCTGTGAATCTCTGGCTTTAGATTAGGGATACTCTTTGTACAGAGGAAAGGATCTGTGAGGTTGTTTTTCTGTTTTCTTTTTTTCTTTCTTTCTTTTTTTTTTTTTTCTTATATATGCCCATGTAAAGTACCTTCCAAGGGTCATGGCTTAAGCAGATCCATGGTAGTGATGGAGGCATGTCCAATGACTGTGAAATGATATTTGTCATTAATATGAATATCTGGCTATCTGGCCAGACCATGCTCTTTCAAGCTAATGAAGAGTTAATTGAAGGGTGGGTTCTTGTCATAACCAAACTCTGCGAGGAAGAACTAATTCAGAATGTGAAAGTTGGGTTAATTCCAAAATAGGTTCAGCAGAAGAAAAGGGTTTGGGGCTTTGGTGCCCGAACTACAGTCAGTCACATAAGATTTTATAAGTGAAGAGAGATACCTGAGACGATGATGATGATGATGGTGGTGATGATGGTGATGATGGTGATGATGGTGATGATTTTTAGATTCTATCCCAAAGACTTCTGTATGTTTTGTTTTCTTTCTTTACTTTCAACATGCTAGTTAAAACTCCTTTGTAACAATTTAGTGCAGAAGAGGTTCATGTCATTTCATCTTAAGAGGAAAAGGAGTCGAGACACAAGCCTAGCTGTTGTGGGTATGGAGCACAGTTTATGAAACTTTTTACTAAATGTTTTTTATTTGGGAGAAGAGGCTTATCTGTATATTTGGGGCAGGGAAGAAATAAGGTGGGAAATAAAATGGAAATAATACAATACGACATAACTCAGAAGTCAAGGGTATGAGAAAGATATAAATGGGAAGAAAGAGGGGGAGAAAAGGAGAGCATTTAAGTGAAACTTCCTTCTTGGTAAATAAACTCATACACTCTATTGGACTGCATATGTCTTAAAAAGTTCTGGTTATCTCTGATAAGAGGCATGCAGGTTTCTCAGATCAGTTGGCTCATTGTTTGTGACCTCACTGGTCATACTTTTTGTGCACGTTCCGACAGTGACAGGAGAATGTTGTTTTGAGTGAGATAAGCAGTACTAGAGAGAAAGGGAAATAATGTGAATTATATTAGAATATATTGGGGTTCTGGATGATTCCTAGAACAGAATTAAATGATTGACAGTCAGAAAAAGAGCCTTGACCATAGACTATAAGGGCTATGTCATCTCTGCTTATCAGGAACCATGGCTGAGTTGATATCTAAGCTGGTTTTCAAAATCAGCTCATTTCTGTGCCTTTATGGGATTTGCTTTAATATATTAGTGTTCATTCATTCAGTATGTTTAGTTACCCAACATATAGTACATCATTAGTTTTTGATATAGTGTTCAATGATTCATTAGTTGTGTATAACACCCACTGCTCATCACAACATGTGCATTTAAAATGTTGTATCCTCAATACTTCTGAAAGGAAAGTGAGTAGAGTGGGCACAAGAGAAGAAATGAATTGGAAAGATTACTGCCTACCGGATTCCAAGAGGAAAGAAGTTGAAAAGACAAAGAACAGAATCTCTTACCTGACTAACATCAGCTCAATCAGGCAACAATTCCCTCTCTGACAAAACCTGATCTTTCTTTTGAGGATCCATGGCATTTCATCAGTCCTGATGAATCATTTGTCCTCCCACCCATCATTTCCTTCAAATGCTGGACAATAATGCTCTGCCTGTGATTAGATACCCTCTCTCTGTTTGACTATTCTTGATCACGGAAAGTTGAACTTTCCTGGTAAAAAGTCAGTTGCCTCTCTGGCCATGTGTAGCCTCCCTTTATGCCAGGATCCCTTAGCTCTACTATAAATTCTTTCTTTCTTCTTATCTTAATAGCCTTCACTACTGTTGAGAAATTGATTATTCATTCTTATTTTCTGCTCTACACACCTTTTTTGCAATAGTATCTCTTTCAGATTTCTCCCTTTTTCCCCCCACATGAGCTTGGCAATAACTCTAATAATAATTGTCTTTTATTTTATTATAAAGATCTGGATTGAATGTGAGTCTTGTGAAAATCTTCCATATATCCCTTAATATATTTCTGACTACTTTTGGCTTCATTGGAAGAAGCAGAGAACCCCTATAATAACCTGATTGAATTATCTTTTGTCATCAGGGTCCCTTGATTCCAAAATTTGTTCACTTTCTTGCTTCAAATTCTTCTTCAACTACCAAACTGACATACGTGGACATGTTCATCCCTTGTTCAAAAGAACACTTTCCAGTACCTTTTGATCCTTCCAGTCACTGTTTTCCTTGCCTTCAGTGCCCATCTTCTTAAGAGTTGTTCACCACTACTGTTTTCAGCTCTCACACACTCAACAGCTTGTAATCAGTTATCAGTCTTTACCCTCACCAATTCTTTGAAATTGTACTACCCACTATTGAAGGTCTAATATTTTTCAGTAGACACTAGTGAATATCTAATATTTTTATTTCATATATTAATCTCAATACAACAATTGGAGAGTGGCAATGAATCATTGTTGTCATCATCATTATTATCATCACCAGCACACTGGAAATAATAAGAAAGATAACATTTTGGAAAAAAAGACTCAGAATTGTGAAAATTATAGTAGGTAGACAAGAATATAGTGGGATCAAGGTAAAGGAAGGAGAAGAAAGTTTGAAGAAGTGGTTGTTCACTAGTGGTAAATGAAACAGTGTATTAAAAATATGGGTTTTTAAGCAAGAGAACTTGAGTTTGAATCTCTGCTTGGCTAAATACCAGCTTGGACAAATTATTCAAACTACTTATGCCAGAGTTTCCTAAAGTGTGAAGTGGAAACCATTATAGTAGCCATTCTATTGTTTTCTTATTATAATTAAATGGCATTCTGTAAACATTAAATTATAGAAAGTGGTTAATACAGGATATAACTCATGGTAAATACTCAAATGTTAGTTAAACAATATAAACAATGTGGTGACTACAACATGTTCTTTGGGTTAAAAACTCAGGTGATTGAAGGCTGTCACTGTGATCAAATGGATTGCATGTTGAAGGTACAATTAGGGAAGAGTTTAGTACCAGAACTCTTCTCCTCTTAAGTCTTTTTTGAATCTAATAGAATGACTTATAGTTATACTAAACTGAAACATACAGTCTGATATGTATGTATGTATTTTTGAGCTCCAGTTCCATGACTGGATGTTAGTCTTTTGTACCTAGAAGAGAAGTAGCTATGAGCTAGTTGTTCCAACCTATATGGACAGAGAATTTGGAAGGGTGAAATGGCTCTCCCAGGGTCCCAGTTGGTTTGTGGCATAACTGAGGCTTCAGCTCAGATAGAGCTTCATGCCTAGTCCAGTTCTCTTCTGGTGCACTATGCAGGTTTGAGATAGTCTGCCAGATTTATTTCCTTAGTGGTTCCATAGCACATCATATATTGATAGTTTCAAAACAATTGCCTTAACTTTCCCTGAATCCTACATCTCCTACCTTAGTCCTTATGTTGGTTAGTGGCATCACATTTTTCTAGAGAGTTTCTTTTGAAATGTTATATTGCCTTTAATTTTTGCCTCACATAACCTATCACCTACAGTTCTCCATTTTATTTGTTTTTTTTTAACATATTTCTTCTCTATATCCTTTTCTCACTATTAAAACCATATTCCTGAATGCCTGGGTGGCTCAGAGTGTTAAGCCTCTGCCTTCAGCTCAGGTCATGATCTCAGGGTCCTGGGATTGTGTCCCACATCAGGATCTCTGCTTGGTGGGGAGCCTGCTTCCCACTCTTTCTCTGCCTGTCTCTCTGCCTATTTTTGATCTCTCTCTCTTTCTCTCTGTGTCAAATAAATAAATAAAATCTTTAAAAGACAAAACAGCAACAGCAACAACAAAACAAAACCATATTCCTAGCTCTGCTTGGTTTGTTGCAAAAGCTTCAGGTCTTCAATCCATCTTTTCACTTTTAAACCATATTTACTCAACAAAAATATATTATATTAGATTTTAGATATTACTCATAGCTGTCATGGAACTTCAGACATAGTGGCAAAAAATACTACAAAGCATGCAACAAGAATCATATGATGTTATTGTGCTATTGGGAAGTAGAAAATGAAAAATAATCATATTGCTCATCAGCAAAGTCTTTGAAAGGGTATATCTTAAATTTTGATCGCATTATGTTCTCCTTAAAACTGTGGTAAAATATTAGACATTCAGTATATATTATTGAATAAGAAATCAATTCTTAGTACAGAGAACTAAACCCAAAGCTGTTAGCTTGACTTTTAAAGCTATTAATCTTCAAGGCACAATCTACTTGTCCAGTTTTCTCATGTGCCTAAGCCTTTGATACACTACATGAATTGATTTTTACAATGACTTACAACATTATTCCTTTTTGGTTTTTACTTGCCTTTGTTCTTTTTTTCTAATGGTAGTCTCTTGGAAGCCTAAAGGTTTCCTGATAAACAGATCTAGTGACAACGCTTTAGTGAATCTTTGCATCACTCCTTAGTTAAAGGTAATATCTCTTCTGTGTTATATACATGTGACTTCATGTCTCCTATTATTCTTATCCTAAACCTGCTTTGAAGAGTGGTTACTTTTGTCTATGTCCCATGATCTTCACAAGGGTAGGAGATCCTTAAAATAAAGGATAGGTGTTGTTCATATTCAATTTCTTCTTTAGCATAGTATTAGTCATAAAATGAACTTAAAGAAATATTCATTAACTTATTTAACTCTTGCATGTGTTTGCAACTCATTTTTAAAAAAGATTTTATTTATTTATTTGACAGAGAGAAGCACAGCTAGAAAGGGAACATAGGCAGGAGGAGTGAGAGAGGGAGAAGCAGGAAGCCTGATGTGGGGCTCAATCCCAGGGTCCTGGGATCATGACCTGAGCTGAAGGCTACTGCTTAACCATTGAGCCACCCAGGCACCCCATGCAACTCATTTTTTGTTGTTGTTATTTCCTTACCTATGAGTTGTCTTTTTATTTTCTCCAGTAAAAATTCAAGTTTGACCGGAAAAGGAAAAAAGAAGAAGGAGGAGGAGGAGGAGAAGGAGAAGAAGAAAGGAAGAAAAGAAAAAGACGAATATTTGAACACAAGGTGGAAGGAATAAATGAGAGAAAAAAAGCAGTGGCAACAAAAGAGAATGAAGGGAGGATGTAATATATGTAGAAAATAGGACACTGTCTGCCGAGTTAGAATGATTTTATAGGAGCTCTTGCTTTGCACAGTATTGTTTTAACTGACACATATGCATACGAAGGCTATGGAAAGAGAGAACATGATTCCAATATGCACAATGTTAAGTTAATACAGCACTATGCAATCAAAGGGCATCTAGATATCTCTTTCTCTTTCTCTCCAAGTTATTTTCACTTGGTGATGAAAGACTTTATATTGAATTACAGAAATAATGGTTATTACTAAGTGTTTGAACTCTCCAAAGGCTATATCAGTATTCTGAACAATTTATTTCTGAAGTGTCTGATTAATAGAGATTAATTAGAGACATTAGAGAAATTAGATAGAGAGAAATTAATCATTGGAAATCACAGGACCAGCCAAATGGTCATTGAAAAGAAAAAAGAGAAGAAAAACCATGATGTGCAAGACCATTTAAGAGAGTTTCATGTATGATGTTAAGTCAATAAGTATAATGTATCAATCATAGTGCCTAGACCAAATTATAGGCCCATAAAATGTTTTTTTTTTATTATTATAGTTATAACCATTAACATTACCATAGCATCAACTCTATACAGTCATGGCAACTTTCATGTCAATGAAGCCTATATGAATCATCCTTGAAGGATCATCCCTGAATCATTACTGATTCTTTTTTTTTTTTTTTTAAGATTTTATTTATTTATTTGACAGAGAGAAACACAGCCAGAGAGGGAACACAAGCAGAGGGAGCGAGAGAGGGAGAAGCAGGCTTCCCGCCGAGCAGGGAGCCTGATGTGGGACTTGATCCCAGGTCTCCGGGATCATGACCTGAGCCGAAGGCAGTCGCTTAACCTACTGAGCCACCCAGGCGCCTCTGCTGTTCCTTTTTAAAACAATAACTGTAGGGCACCTGGGTGGCTCAGTGGGTTGAGGCCTCTACCTTTGGCTCAGGACATGATCTCAGGGTCCTGGGATCAAGGCCCGCATCAGGGTGTCTGCTCATTGGGGAGTCTGCTTCCTCCTCTCTCTCTGCCTGCCTCTCTGTCTACTTGTGATCTCTCTCTCTGTCAAATAAATAAATAAAATATTTAAAAAACAAAACAAAACAAAACAAAAAAACAATAACTGTATTCCAATACCAAGATTTGTACTCAGGCCAGATAAAATAACTCTGGTTTTTCACTCTCTCTTTTCTTCAATTCTAGTGTCCAGTATCAGTGGACAGAATGAAGCATGGCAATCTCTTCAAACTACACCAATCTTAGAGATATTTGGTACATCATGATTGGGATCCCAGGACTAGAAGATGCACACATTTGGATTTCCATTCCCATCTGTTTCATGTACATAGTTGCTGTTGTAGGCAACACCCTTTTATTATTCCTGATCTTTACTGAACGTAGTCTTCACGAACCCATGTACCTTTTCTTGTCCATGTTGGCCCTGGCAGATATCTTTCTCTCCACAGTCACCACACCAAAGATGCTAGCAATCTTCTGGTTCCAAGATGGGGGTATTTCTTTTCGTTGCTGTGTGTCCCAGATGTTTTTTCTACACTTCATCTTTGTGGCAGAGTCTGCCATATTGCTGGCCATGGCGTTCGACCGCTATGTAGCCATCTGTTATCCACTAAGATATACTACCATTCTAACCCCCTCAATCATTGGAAAAATGGGTATTGCATCTGTAATTAGAAGTTTCTTCATTTGCTTCCCCTTGGTTTTTCTGGTTTATCGGCTTAGTTACTGTGGGAGGAATATTATTCATCACTCATATTGTGAACATATGGGCATTGCCAGGCTTGCCTGTGATAGCATCAAAGTCAACATCTACTATGGGGTGATTGTGGCGCTATTTTCTACATGCTTGGATGTGGTATTTATCATCATTTCCTATGCCCTTATACTCTGTAATGTGTTTAGAATTCCTTCCCATGATGCCCGATTCAAGGCTCTGGGTACTTGTGGTTCCCATGTCTGTGTTATCCTACTGTTCTACACTCCAGCCTTTTTTTCATTCTTTGCTCACCGGTTTGGGGGTCACAGTATACCACTGCATGTACATATCCTCCTTGCCAATCTTTATGTGGTGGTACCACCCACTCTCAACCCAATCATTTATGGAGTTAAGACCAAGCAAATTCAGGAGAAGTTTATCCAGATCTTTTCTGTGAGCAAGAAATTATGCTGATGTCTGCTATACCACTTAATTTTTTCATTTTTCTATGTAACTCCACTAATTGTAGAGTACTTCAAATTATATCAGACATATGCCAGCATTAGGAGAGGACAGTAACTGCAAGTTTTTGAGATCATGTTAAAAACGTATTTACTTATTCATTTATTTTATTGCGGATTTTGTTCAGGACAGTATCAGATCAAAGACACCTTAGACTCTGTGTAAATTTTGAGTTTAGATACAATGGAATTAAAACACATTATCTCAATAACTGTCTTCAATTTCACATTTTCCAGTTTTACCTTTGTGGTTCAGAGAAAATAATATGTATTTAACATTGTGATCTAGTAGCTAAGCATTTGAGCTCCAAGTTCAAGTTTTGAATTACAGATGTCTTGCCTTGGTAAAGAGTATTTACCCTTTCTGGGCTTCTGTGTATTTATTTTTATAGTGAGCAGAAAATCTTACATATTTTATAAGGTTATTCAAAGTATTAAATAAGATTATTTACACAAAGCTTGTAAAAACAGTGCATAACACAGTGAAAATCAAAGAATATAGCCTATTGCTATTATTACCAGTAGTATATTCAATCTGCCTCCCACAAATACTGGGCCTGCAGGATAGAGAATGGAGGCTCCTTTCTCCACATAATGTCAGATATTCTGGGACATAATGATTTAGGTATCTTGGAGTATCAAACTATCTTAATTACTTGGTGTGAAGGCAGGAGAAAGATTTTGTCAGAGATAGAAACTGAAGAATTGTTAACATATATGTTAGTTAAAGCATTAGAATAGATCAAAAATATGTATCTGCTCCTCAAATGAAATTAAAGTAGTAGTAACCATCCTGGTCTTTATGTGAATGCTGTTAACTGTGTTTTTTTCACAATAGGAGCAATAATTATTACTGCTACTGGTAACAGGACAAGATATTTATCAGGAAGTTAAAGCAACAATGGGATGTCAGATGAAATAAATACTTAATAAAATAAAAATAATAAAGGAACTTTACATATTCACTTGTACAAATACTCATTCAGATTTATAAATGTGTGTTTACTTGCTCATACCATTGCTAATGAAGGTGAAAACTAAACACATAAATCATAAATGCACAGGAAGAATGCATTACAATACACTTAAAAATATAGTGTAATTATATATTTATATATAATTATATATTACAGAAAAAAGTTACAACAAAATAATAATACAGAATTCTATAAGCTAAAAAATTTTTTTGGTTTATTTTTATTTTTTGTTTTGGAGGGCTTTTTTTTTTTTTTTTTTTTAAGAGAGAAGGAGGGGGAGTGGTAGAGGGAAAGGGAGAGAGAGAATCGAAGCAGG
>PITA01002229.1:80376-167905 GCA_004023965.1 Spilogale gracilis
CAGGAGCCTGATGTGGGGCTTAATCCAACAACCCTGAGATCCCGATCTGAGACAAAATAGTCAGACACTCAACTGGCTGAGCCCTCCAGGTGCCCCTAAGCTTAAAATGTTTTACTTTTTTTGTGTGTAAAGATATCTTATCTATCTGAGAGAGACAGAGGGAGCCCACACGGGGGGGGGGGGGACAGAGGGAGAAGCACAAGCAATCTCCCCGCTGAGCAAGGAGTCCAAAGCTGGGCTCCATCCCAGGACCCTGAGATCATGACCTGAACCCAAGTCAGATGCTTAACTGACTGAGCCAGCCAGGCGCCCCTAAGCTTAAAATGTTATAGTGAGAAATTACAGGTTATAAGATGGAACATATCAGATAATCTCAAATAAATGGAGGTACACACACATACATATTCATATAAGGAATTATCTATACATGCATATTTGCACAAAAATTCTGGAAAAATATATAGAATTCTACTAATATTGTTTAAAATTTTAAAAGAACCATTTACTTGCACATTTGAAGGGACTTGTTGGGGTTGGGAATTGATATAAATGTAGTACAGGAGAGAAAGTTTAACTTATGCCAAAAATACATAAACATTATTTTATAATAAATAGAAGCTGCCAAAATTAAAAAATAGTACCATGAAGAAAGAGTTAGTTGAAACCTATCAGAATATATCTATATCTATATCTCTGTATATATATATTTCATAAAGATATTTAAATTCCAAAATATTTCATATATATTTTATATTTTGATATATTATTTTTATGATATTATTTTATTTTTTCAGTGTTCCAAGATTCATTGTTTATGCCCCACACCCAGTGCTTCATGCAATATGTGCCCTCAGTACCCACCACCAGGCTCTCCCATCACCCCATCTCCTCCCCTCCAAGACCCTTAGTTTGTTTCTGAGTCCAAAGTCTCTCATGTTTCATTTTCCTCCCTGAATTACCCTACTTCCCATTTCCTTTCCTTCTCCTACTGTCCTCTACATTACTCCTTATGCACCACAAGTAAGTGATACTTGACTTTCTCTACTTGGCTTATTTCACTCAGCATAATCTCTTCCAATCCCATCCATGTTGCTACAAAAGTTGGGTATTCATCCTATATATATTTTTTGAAATAACAAGATACTCTGCTTTTGAAAACTATTGATTTTTCTTTTCATCCACGAAGTCTACTGTCATTAAGTGCTTCCATTAGAGGGTACCAGCTAGAATGAGGGTAGGAGGGAAGAAGGTTTAGATACAGGGAAGTTCCTTATAGACACAAAAGGAGAGTAAGAGAACCCCTTTCAGGATGAGATGGGGAAGAGACAGATGGGAAAGGAGAGGGAAGATACAGTCTTCAAGGTCCTAGTTTCCAGCTTCACACACTAAAAACATAAAAACCCAATGAATTTGAGCAGGAAGATAAAAGCAGGGGGAGACGAATACATTTTATCTGAGAAAGAATTCTTAGCAAGTTGACTCATGCCATCATGGGAAAGCAGCATTAAAGTAAAAATGACCATGTGGCTCATTCAGTCAGAAAACTGGTTTCCTTCTGTTTTACGAGGGCAACAAATGAACCTGTGAATTCTTCACAGCACTGTGGGGAACACAAAGACCACTGCAAATGTTGCCTAGGGAGTTGAAAAGGGAGTTGCTTTGACAAGGGAAAAGTAGTTCTGTAGCCAAAGGCCACAGACAAATGTTAGAGTTGGGGAAGTAAGAGAAAATGGGTCAGTTTTCAGGGCTTGCAGATTAGGAGCCAACATTTTGGATGCCTCACTAAGTGGGATCTAGGAGAAAATTATCAAATTTAAGCAGAATCTGCAGAAAGGCTAGAGACCTCAGCAGAGTGAGGATATAAGGTGAGGTTCATTCAACAAGGCTCAGCCAACCAGGGACCCATCCAGTTCTCACATCCAATTCCTCAGTGTTGGCTGGACATCTTGGCTTCCCCTTGAACACAAGTGATAAGGGAGTTGTAGGGGAGTGAGAGTGAGTGGCCGAGAGCTATGGAGGAAAGAACTAGTCTAGTAAAGAGCATCCACTTCCAACTGACAGAAAAGTTACTGAAACAGATTAAGTTATGCCACAGAAAATAGATTTTTTTAACCCCAAAACTTTACTTGCCTGTAATGGGGAGTTGGAGTTTTAGACAAACATTGGCATAGATAGAGTTTCTTGGAACAATGTAACACTAAACATCCAAACAAAGGCAAAACTTACCACATATGACATTTTTAGTATAAGGTATAAAGCCTATTACAAAGGATTTGGTATATCATAATACTGGATGAGAGATAACAGTCTGTTAAATAGTTGGTCCTCTGGTAATGCATTTGAAAACCTATATTTACATTCATACATAACTTAAAATTCTGAACTCATATCATGAATGGGACCACCAACAAAAACAAGCTGAACAATGGGATATAAGGTGATGTAAAAGGAAACCATAAAAATAGAGGTAAAAGTGGTATGAAGCTGTAACACCACTGTTACTTGCCAGTACTTTAAAATACCTTTATTTGGGTGCCTGGGTGGCTCAGTGGGTTAAAGCTTCTACTTTTGGCTCAGGTCATGATCTCAGGGTCCGGGGATCGAGGCCCACATCGGGCTCTCTGCTCAGCAAGGAGCCTGCTTCCTCCTCTCTCTCTGCCTGTCTCTCTGCCTACTTGTGATCTCTCTCTCAAATAAATAAAATCTTTAAAATAAAATAAAATGCCTTTACTCAATTTGCTCATCTGCAAATTGAATGATTATGATTTATCCTATAAACTTGCTCTGAAGATTAATAACAAGAATTACTGTCATGGTAGTGTTTCCATGATTCCAGGCATAAAATAGGCATCTGGTAAATATAAACAAAATATTATATTTATGATGATGATGATGATGATGATTACTATCACTGAGATGACTGTTGTATTTTTAAGAATAAAGCTGTAAGTATCTAAGGTAAACTCTATCGGTTTGGGGAAAACACTTCTACAATCATAGATTATGTATGCTTATAGCAGCTTTATTCAAAATTGTGAAACTGTGTAACACTAAAACGTCCATCAGTTAATAAATAAACACACAGTTTACTCTATGTGATATTATGGAATAAGATTCAACCATAAAAATGAACTGCATATAGGCAACAACAAGAATGCATCTCAAGATCATTATTGCAAGGGAAAGAATCCAGATATAAAGATTACATTGTTTATAATTTGATATACATGACCTGCTCTTAAAAGGAAAACTGAATGACAGATGAGTTTAGTGACTCCCAGAACCTGGGCTTCTGGGAGAAGACTGACCCACTATGAGGTGCCCCTTTTGGGTACTTTTGGGAGTGATGGAAATATTCCATATTTTGATTATGGTGGTGACTACACGACTATAAATGTTTTTCAGATCTCATCATACTGCACATGCACATCTAAACAGAGTAAATTACTGTTTGTAAGTATACCTCAAAAAAACTTGCCTTACTTACATTACACAGACTATATAAATATAATTGTCGCAGTAATATTTTGAGGAAACACACATACCAATCTAGTATAAACATGTACACTATGTTACCATCCATGATTTACTTTAGCAATTCTGTTTTTATTCATATTTCTATTGGGTTACATAACCATTTAATAAACTTCATATTAAAAAGTACAGAAGAAAAATAAGAAAGGAAGAAATGTCACGTGATTTGAAACTAGAACAAAGAATATATCCAACTTCCATCATTTTCTACCCTCAAAATTTGACTTATTATTTAACCTTCATGTGTTTTAAACTATCCATATATATAATAAAAATAATACCTACATGGAGTCTTGGTGGGGAGATAAATTAGAAACATATCAAGGGGTACCTGGATGGCTCAGCTGGTTAAGCATCTAGTTCTTGATTTCAGCTCTGTTCATGATCTCAGGGTGGTAAGATCGAGCTCCATGCTGGGCCCTTCATTGTGTGTGAAGCCTGCTTGATAGCCTCTCTCTTCCTTTGCCCCTCCCCCGCTCTCTCTCTAAAAAAATTAATTTTTCAAAAAAGAAAAATTTATATTACTTGGCCATAGTAACATTTTATGCTTTCCCTCTCTTCTTGTTTTTTTTTTGTTGTTGTTGTTTTGTTTTGTTTTTTGTTTTTTGTTTTTTAAACTGGGGCAGGATATTTAAATAAGACGTGGACTCACAGGAAATATTTTCAAATGGTAGTTGCTATTTTTATTATTTGGATAAACAAACTAATCACAAAAGTCCATTTCATTCTACCTTGGCAATTACTGTTTGTCAGTATCTTTAGTTCAATTACCTCTCACAGGAAGGGAATACAGAAAGATTGCTTGGCTGGTGAGAAACTTGGTATCTAGATTAGTTTTTTTGTTGTTTGGTCTCACTATTTTTTAATTAATCTCAATAGTCCTATTTCCTTATGATATTTACCCCCTTTTCATGACCATGTGGCTAAAGGTTAACAGAGAGAATGGCTGAATAAACAATGCTGCCTAAGGTAGTAGAAATGGACTAAGATCATTGTTGACACTTTAATAATTACTTAAAGGACTTTAATCAGTAAAATTTATCTTTTCTGGAATGAGTGGATCCCAAAGTGCCTTCACTCAACTGGACATAGAAAGATATACATTTTAATAGTGAATGTGCCTTACACATTAATATGGTTCTCAGTCCATTATATATGTATTTTCTGATTTATAAAACTGATCACAAGATAACCCATATCAGTTTCACTGACTTATGGTTGTGGGGGGGAAATGGAGAGGGAGTAACATTGAAAACATAAAAATAAAAGTTATTAAATATATTTATAATTATTTATTGACCCTTACCCTTTAAACTCCACTTGCTGACTTTTAAATATATTCACATTTGATCTCAAGACTTACATTTTTTTCAGATAAAACAATCTCTGGACTCTCCTTCGTATTTGTTGGGTCTTGATACTATAAATAATGGGGTTCATCAAGGGTGGGAAAAGGATATAGATGTTGCCCATGAGGACATGAACCAATGGTGAGAGGTGTTTTCCAAAGCGGTGCACCATAGTCAGACCAATGATTGGGATATAGAAAACTGACACAGCGCAGATGTGAGATACACAGGTCTGCAAAGACTTGATTCTCTCCTCCCGTGATGCAATAGCTAAGACTGCACGCAAGATCATAATATAGGAGATAAGTATGAGCACGGCATCCAATAATAAGTTGCTGATTACCAAGGCTAGACCATAAATGCTGTTGAAGCGGATGTCTGAACAGGCCATTCTAATTAAGTCTTGGTGCAGGCAGAAAGAGTGAGAAAGGACGTGGGGATGGCAATAATTTAAGAACTTTAGGCGAATGATGACTGGTGGTATGAGTAAAGAACTCCTACATAAGATCACCATCCCGATTTTCATGATTTTGTCATTAGTTAGGATGGCAGAGTAGCGTAGTGGGTTGCAAATGGCAATGTATCGGTCAAAAGCCATAGCAAGGAGGACAGAGGACTCCATGAAGGACAGACCATGGATAAAGTAGGACTGGGCAATGCAGGAATCCAGGCTGATCTCACGAATGACCCCCCATAAGATCCCCAGCACCGTGTACATAGTGGACAGCCCCATGCACAAGTCAGTGAGGGCCAGCATAGCCAGGAAGTAGAACATGGGCTGGTGCAGGGTTGACTCTGTCCGAATCACATGCAGCACCATACAGTTTCCCAAGAACACCATAGCATAGATGGAGGAGAAAGGGATGGAGATCCAGAGATAATGAACTTCAAGGCCAGGAAAACCGGTGAGAATAAATCTGGAACTACTGACGTTTAAGATAGAGATGGGAGACATTAGTAGATGATTGAAAATATTTCTAAAAAGATGTTACAAATTAGATCAGTTTATGATCCCCTAATTTCTAGTAATGTTTGTTGGCTTTTGAGAAGAAAATAAATTAAAATATAAAAGTTTCCTTAAGTGCCATAAACTCAGAAAAACAGAGGCCTGCTTCTGTATTCTTTAAGGCAAAAATCCATTGTCTAGACAGAGATTTTCCAGGACTGGCGACTACATATGCCGAGAGACTAGGGGGTTTTATGCAGAAACAATGATGTTAATGGGCCCATGGGATTTGGATTTGGGGCTTTTGGGAGTCTCTGTTCATTCCTCAAGGAAGATAATGTGTAATCTGTGTGTGCTGTTGCCACAGCTATTATTATCCTCAGTAAAATGTGAAATGCATTGCTAATATTTCTCTTGGCTACCACAAATGTTTCTGTCACAATTCCCAAGGGGCTATAAGACCCTAGCGGAAATGGGCTGATTAAAATAATCTAACTTTGCAGAACATTACAATTTAGTCAAGAGAATCCTAACAAACTGAGAGAAATCAGAATTTTTTTTTGTACATTCCACATTGCTTAGCCCCTCTCTAAATAATTTACCCTTTTTAGTTGTACTTCATTATAGTTTTCTTTATTTTTAATATATCTCATAATTCTGTATGAGATTTCTCCTTTTTCTGACCCTTGCAGCATTTTTATCTCTTGTATATTTTTATATAACATAAATGACATTTTAAATTATAAAGTACCAAACCAATACTTCATCTCAGGTAATAGCTAGAAAGAGAGTAGCTAAATTAGATGGTACATATTTATTTAATTTTCTAAAATACTTGCCGATGTGTCTTCCAAGGCAAGTTTCCATTTGACATTCGGACCAGCAATGTATGAGAATTACAGTTCCTCCACGTCTAGGCTAATATTTTATGGTCAGATTTTTTTGTTTGTTTTGTTTTGCTTTGCTATATTAATAGATGTATAGTTATAAATCACTGCGATTTTAATTTGCATTTCCCTTATAATTTTTTTTTTTTTTGGATCTTTTCACATGCTTAATTTGTTACACATACAGGTCTTGGTGAAGTGCTTGTTCAAATAATTTTCCCTTTTGTAATGAAGTTCTTTTCTTCTTATTGAGTTTGTAGATTTCTTTACACATTCAAATTACAAAACCCTTAACAGATACTTGTTTTGCAAATAGTTATTTTGAGGTTGTAAATTGTCCTTTATTTCTCTTAACAGTGAATTTTGAAAAACAACTTTTTAAATGTTGACAGACTCCAACTTACATATTTTTTTCTTTGAAGGTATATGCCATGCTATATCTACAAACTCAGTGCCAAATCCAGGGTCACAAGTCTTTCTTTTCTCCAAGTATTACATTTTACTTTTGGTTCTATAATCCATTTTGAATTAATTTTGAATTAACTTTTATAAATGGTGACAAGTTTATTTTTATCCCCCAGCACTTCCATTTTGAAAAAGACTACCCTTTCTCAATTGGTTTGTCTTTGAACTTTTGCCAAAAATCATTTGAATGCATTTATGTGGTATATCTGACCTCTCTATTCTGGTATTAATCTGTCTTTCTTCTTTCACCACACCACACTACTTTGATTATTGTGGCTTTACAAGAAAAGTCTTAAAATCCAGCAAGGTCCTCTAACATTGTTCTGGCTACCATAGTTCCTTTGCCCATACATATAAATATTGGGATACATTGTATCCCAATATATTGGGATACAATATGCGCATAAAGCTTGCCAAGAAACTGATTGAGATTGTGTTGAACCAAAAAATAAAACTCGGGAAAATTAGCATGTCTTCCAATTCATGAATATGGAATACTTTTAAATCTCTCTATTCTTTGATCTTATTACTATTGTGCAGTTTTCATTCTAGCATTTTGAACATCCTTTTAGATATAATTCCAAATATTTTATTTTTGGTGTGATATTATAATGACTTTTTTTTTAATTGAAAATCAAGTTGCTAGGCTCTGCTTTCTGTTCTGACATATAAAGGCCTCAGAAGTTATCACTCCCATTGTTGTTTACAGCAACAACAATAAAAACTGAACAAACTGAAAATCATTCTTCTCTTGAACCCGTCAGAGAACTGAGTTATAGGGCAAACCATGATCCAGAAATGCAAAGAGAAAGGTGAATAAAGAGAATGAGAAAAGAGGCTGAAACAACTATAAATGCTTATATAAAATAAAATACTTAATGAGCATTGTTGATAAAGTTCATGGTGTTCAGTACGGGTTACCATGAGAGGGAGGTTCTGCAGACTCTAATAGTGTGGCAGTATGCTTTTATGAAATTTACCTCTGAGAAACACACAAAGTTTTTCCAGTGAAAAGCCAAGAAATAAAGTTATCTTGTGTCTGTAGCAGGTGGAGAATGAAATTAGCCATTTTGAAACATACCCAGTGTGATGTCCATGAGAAAAATCTACTCTCCAGTGAAAGAGGCTTTTCCAGTATCTATCTCAGGCAGAAGGGAAAAGGGGAATTACCCAGCTGCAGCTCTCTGTACCCTTCCTATCTCACCCAAAAGGGAGGGAGAAGCAAATTAACATGAGTGAGTATCACAGTCTAAAGACTCAGGCCCACCAAGAGACAGAGTTACCATAAGGTTAAAGAAAGTTTTCCTTCTCCCACTCCTTACCACAGTATCAACAGAGCCTAGTATATTAACAGTGGTTTACAGCTGAAAAGCTGCAAGGTGCACATTCTATTTAAGGCATTCTTGGGAAAACTAAAGACAACAGTAGAGACAAAATAAATAGAGGAATTTGAAAACCTCAGCTCATATGACTCCAACAAATGTTTACTATTACAACTTGTAGCTAGTTTGATATAAAACCACACACTGAATGGTTATGCATCTTAGTACCTATTATTGATGCATTCTGTCCATCCTTCAACAAAAGTTTATTGCTAAATTCCTGCTAAAAAGAAACCAAGACACCACCTAAAGAGACAAAGCAAACATTAGAATGAAACCCAGATAAGAGCCACATTCATAGACAAGGAATTGAAAATTACTATGATTAATATGGTAAGGGCATGAATAGAAAAGCATACAATGTACAAGAACAGATGGATAATGTAAGCAAAGAGATGGAAATTCTATGAAAAAGTCAAAATAAAATGCTAGAAATAAAAAAAAAAAAACATAACAGAAATAAAGAATGACTTTGATGACCACATCAATAGATTGGCAATGCTGAGTAATGAGTCAGTGAATCATATATGTCAATAGGACTTGTCAAAATCAAATGCAAAAAGAAAAATAATTTGTTAAATTTTTGTTTAATTTAAATTCCAGTTAGTTCAATGTAATATTAATTTCAGGTATACAATACAGTGTTTTAACACTTCCACGCATCACCCTTTTCTTGGTGTATTTACTGTCATGCTTTAAGCATTTTTGGTTTTAGGTGGTAATTTTACGCTTTGAAATGGCCTCCAAGCTTGGTGCTGAAGTTTTTCCAGCATTCCTAAGTTCAAGAAGGTTGTTGATGTATGTTATAGAGAAAATGTGTGTGCACAAGATAAGCTTCCTTCAGACATAATTTATAACACTGGTGTTTGTGAGTTTATGTCGGTTCAGTGTTAACAAATCAATGATATGGTACTCCTAGAAAAAGAAAAAGAGAATTCTCTGATCTGTAGGGGAGGAGTCCCCAGAGAGGGCTAAAAAAAATGTCTGTAGTGCATAGTGAATTGATAGAAAAGATGGAAAAGCAGCTCCATTTGTGGATTCATGAGATTACAGCTGACAAAACCTGCATAGTGAACATCCTTGTGAGATTTAGAAATTTAGGGTCACCAGACCCATTAATTGGGAAAATGTGAACCCCACTTAGCTAGCACCAGCTGGTTTGAATGTTTCAAAAGGCAATGCGGCATGAAAAAATGTGAAACTTCAAGCAGGGCAGAGTCAACAGATCAGGAAGCAGCAGAAATTTTCAATATCTGCTAAAAGTTATAGGAAAAGGGTTTTATGGATGGGCAGGTTTTCCGTGCTGATGAAACTGACTTATTTCACAGTGACATTGGCAAGTGAACCTACATGATATAATAGTGTTTCTGTTAAATACTATTAAATGCAAAATTCTGTTATACTCAATAATTTTGTGACTAACGCTTGTAGAAATCTTCCCTTTTATTTTTCTTAGAAGCAAAAGTTCAGTATTCAATGATTCAGTGTTTGTGGAAACTTCATAACCATGAATAAAGAGAATTGACTGTGTAAATGTTCATTAAGGTTTTCAATAGATGTATATGGAGAAATACATATAGATGTAATATCCTAGCTCAATTCACCTATAGAAATGACCCATCTAGCATCCACATTTTAAGCTTCTAAATAGTAATCTGTATGAAAAGGGCCCCTACACCTGTGTGGCTCAGTCATTAAGTGCCTGTCTTTGGTTTAGGTCACGATCCAGAATCCCTACATAGAGCCCCACATTGGGCTCCCTGCTCTGTGGGAAGCCTGCTTCTCCCTCTCTCACTCACTCCACCTGCTTGTGTTCCCTCTCTAGCTGTGTTTCCGTTAAATAAATAAATAAAATTTTAGAAAAGAAAAGAAAAAAAGTAAAGAAAAGAAAAGGCCCCTAGCTTTTTGGGAAAATTGATGCTTATAGGGCCAGGCTACCAAAAGTATGCTGAACATACCATTACACCAAAAATTAAAGAAGTGCGAAAACAAGTGTCAAAAAGATGCAAAATCTGATCATACTGACCAAATTTGGAACAAATTGAACATTAAAAAAAATGATAGTGACTGATTATTACCTACTGAATAAAATAAAAACAGTAAGATAGTTTCATAGTGTCAAATACTCTCTTACAAAGTACTTTTTAAAGTCAAAGGAAAATATACAACTTTACTATAATGGTTGCTGGAAGACCCAATGATCACATTGATCATCATGAGTATTTGGACAAATGCAAACCACATAGAGCCTGAATATACACATGAGAAGAATAGAACCTCACTGTTATTACATTCCTACACAATCTGAATCTAACCAGGAGGCTGAATCAAACAAATTCTATAAAATAGAAGCATTCTATAAAATAGTTAACTTGTAATTTTCAAAAACTCAAAGTTATACAAATCAAGAAAATTTGAAGACATTTCACAGGGAACAAATTTAAAAAAAACAAGAATACTAATACACACATGATTCTGAACTGCATTTTTGTTTACTACAAATTATATTGATGGTACGATTGGAGAAATTTTATCTGGGGTCTGAAAATTTGATGACAGTAAAGTGTTAGAGTTAATTTCATGATGATTATTATATTATAGTTATGTAGGAGAATGTCCTTGATTGTAGAAAATACACACTATAGAATTCAGAATGATAGGGCATTGGGTAGAAAACTTGTCTTTAATCTTTCATGAAAATGTTCTTTGTACTCAAAATTCTCCCATAAGAATAAGGTTATTGAAAATGTCTCAAAGGAAAAAAATGAAATGTGAGCAAAATTGTTATCTGTGATTTTATTTTCTTAAAGATATATTTGTTTATTTCAGAGATAGAAAGTAGGCATGCATGAATGGGGACAGGGGCATAAGGAGAGAATCTTAAAGTGGACTTCCCTGCCAAGCACAGAGCGCAACATGGGGCTAGATTTGCACAGCCCTTGAGATCATGACCTAAGCCAAAACCAAGTCAGACTCTTAACTGACTGAGCCAGGTGCTCCATTTCTTTTTTACCTTTTCTTTTCTTTTTTCTTTGTTTTTGTTGTTGTTGTTGTTGCTGTTTGTTTGTTTGTTTGTTTGGGGTTTTTTTTTTTTTTTGAGAGAGAGAGAAAGAGAGAGAGAAAGCAAGGGGAGGGGCATTGTGAGAGGGAAAGAATCTCAAGCATACTCCCTATTCAGCATTAAGCCCCACGCAGAGCTTGATCTCTTGACTGAGATCATGACCTGAACAGAATCAAGAGTCTGTTGGACTGAGCCAACGAGGGCTAATTAGAGCCCAATTATCTATAATTTTATATATAGCACTGGTGAATTATTATGCACATATAAAAAGAAGAAAATATTTTAACTAATTCACTCATGAGTGCATAATTAACATTCTACTCCTGACATACAAGTAAATGTCAATATCCTTTGTGTCATTTTTACAGTTTTTTTTCCAAATATTTTATATATGGTTCTTTATATCATGCCTGCTAAAAAGGAGACAAATTTTTCAGGGGTTCAGGAAAGGAAGAAATGTTTACTGAGGAATTCAGTGAACAATAAAATGAAATTTAAAGAAAAACAATGACTAAGACTCATGCAAGCCTTATGTAAATATTTTGGTTGATTTCAGACTGAAATAGAGACTTAAAAATTCTTCAGAATTCTGATACTATCTTTCCCCTTGGGTGTTGACTTCTTGCATTCTTCTGAGTAGGTATTAAATTTTCAGTTAACACAGTGAGTCTCTCCCTCACAGACAGAAAAGATCAGTGGACTTGGGAAAATGTGTCCATTTACCTATTCCTCTCAGTCCCAGGGACCCAAACTAGTAGCATGCATTGAGTGACCACGTGGGATCTCTCACTTGCATCAGCCACCAGGTGGGAATGGTGGCCTCCCAGGAGCCCGGGTACACATGATCCACACAATCCTCCTCATTCCTTCCTCATAAATCTGACCGTTCTGACTCCCTGTGCCACAAGCCCTGGTAAGAAGACCTTGTGCGGGGGCTTCCTCAGGAGCAGTAGAGCAGGAACAGCCCTGTGCCCTCAAGAGCTTTAGCCACTGTCACCTGCTCTGTGTCCTGAAAATAGCTCAGAAGGACTAAAAGCGAATGAAGTTAATGATGAAATTTGCCCCAAATGATCAGGACGTTGACTTGCCGCCACTACCTGAGACCTACTACCAAGGAGCTTCCCTGGGAAATCATCTTGTGCTGTAGCTTCTCCTGCAGAGTGGAGCCTCCCTGGGATGCCAGGGTGTGCTTTACTGTGCTACAGTGTGAGTAGCTGCGTTATACTCCACTGCTCTCACACACCGCAGATCGTTAGACAAAACTGGTCAGTAGATATTGATCTTATCTTGGAAATTACCTTAACACAAAATGTCTGCTTCTTCTGCTTCCATTATCAATACCTCGATATTCATTCTCATGGGGTTCCCTGGCCTAGAACAGTACTTTCCCTGGTTTTCAATTCCCTTCTCCTGCATCTATGCTATGGTCTTCCTGGGAAACTGCCTGGTGCTACATGTGATCCGGACAGAGCCGAGCCTGCACCAGCCCATGTTCTACTTCCTGGCCATGCTGGCCCTCACTGACCTGTGCATGAGGCTGTCCACTGTGCACACGGTGCTGGGCATTCTACGGGGGCTCAGCAAAGAAGTCAGTCAGGATTTCTACATTGCCCAGACTTCTTTCATCCATGGTCTGTCCGTCATAGAGTCTGGAGTCCTTCTGGCCATGGCCTTTGAGCGCTTCACTGCAATCTGCAACCCTCTGCGTTACACATCCATCCTGACAACCAGAAGAGTCATTCATGTCATGTCATCGTAGCCATTTTGATGAGGGCTGCTTTGTCCATTCTCCCTGTCATCATTCTCTTGAAGTTCTTCCATTACTGCTGCCCCCACATCCTCTCCCACTCTTTCTGCCTACACCAGGACCTACTCCGAATCGCCTGCTCTGACATCCGCTTCAACAGCATCTATGCCTTGGCTCTGGTCATTTGTAACTTGTTATTGGATGCTGTGCTCATTCTCGTCTCCTATGTTTTCATCTTGCATACAGTGCTGGCAATTGCATCCCGGGAGGAGAGGCTCAAGTCCTTGCAGACCTGTGTGTCCCACATCTGTGCTGTCCTGGTCTTTTACATCCCCATCATTGGCCTCACCATGGTGCACCACTTTGGAAAGCACCTCTCACCTTCCGTTCATGTCCTTATGGGCAATACCTACATTCTCTTTCCACCCCTGATGAATCCAATCATCTACAAGTGTAAAGACCCAGCAGATTCGAATCAGGATGAAGAAGTGGTTTTCCCTGAAAATGAAGTAGAATCTTTGGATTTATTTTCTCACTGGATAGTTTTAAGGTCAAAAGAGTAATGATATTTTTCCATATGTGCAACAACTTAATAATAATTTTGATAACATTTTGCTGTTTAATGAAGATTCGAGTATTAAAGAACTTAAGAGACTTTCTAATGCAAGAAGCAAAATCAAAATAATTTTTGTCAATACATATTCCAGAAAAGATTTATGAATGTCTGCTCTAAAATAATCATGGCCATCATGTATAGAACAAGTGTCTCTGCATTTTGTTGACATGTTCCTGGAGCATGGATGCTATACAAAAATCATGACCCTCTGTTCATAAATATTTTCATTCCACCTAGACCCCCTTCCACCTCAGTTTTGGGAAGATGCTTATTGCTTAGATTATCCCATTAATTGGTCCTTATATCAAAATACATAATATGGTGAAATTGGACTTTCTTCATTCTTAGGTGAGGTGCAGGACATCTTAAACTATAATGTTGAGCCTTCCCCCATCTCTGTTAGTTTTTCCACACTAGTGACTAATACAAGTTGATCAAAGGAATTTTGAAATAAAAAGATATGTGATCCAGCTTTCCCAAATATTTTATTCTCACTTTTCCCCTATTCTATAAATATTACCTTTTCCACATAAATTTTTCATTCTTCACTTTTTCACTGAATATCATTGGGATTTCTTCATGGTATTTTAAATATTTCATGGTCTACAGAAAAGATTTTAGTTGAGAAACTCCTGCAAAGTCCTTAATAACTACATTTGCCTTACTGAACAGACTAGTTTCATAGTTGATGCTCAAATTTCTGGTTTGTGAAATCCAAATTGGTGGTGTATCCTTCAATGAGATAGTGATAAAGAAAAAGTATTATGCAAGAGGAGATAGTGGAAACTACACTGAACATATTGAGTTTGAAGTATCTGTAGGGTGTTAATAAAATTCAGTACAAAAATAGAGGAATACCCCCAGTGTTTCAGTGCTAGGCTTTGCTCAGTTCCAGGAAAACTGTGGAGAGCAAAAAGAGTGTTTCATCTTCAGTGTAAGAAGTGACACAGACAAAAATTATTAAGCATATATCCAAATTTTAAAAAAAATCTGATAAACATCATTATTGAGAAATTAGGAGAGAACTGACAGACTAACTGGGGACTTTAATCAGAGTATAGATGAGCTGGTGACTGCCCTGAGAAAGTGACATGTAGTTGAGACTTTAAAACAGCCAGAGGAATATAAAAAAAAAAAAGAAGGAATTTTCAGACAATCAGAAGAAGAAACAAAAACATTGAGAATACATCAGGCTGCATGAAAAGCAAGTGAATATGTAACTATGAGATTCAGACATAAAAGTTGAAAAGTAGACAGGAGCAATGTTAGGAAAGATGAGTTTTAATCTTTAGAGTGATATGCAACTACTAATGAATTGCAATCAGAATGGTGAAATAATCAATTATGTCTGTTAAGAAAGTCAATCCTATGCCAAATAGATGAGAAGGACAAGAGGTGACAGCAGAAGAAATAAAAGGGTACAGTAGTGATTGAACAAGGGTTCGCTCACAGTGTTGCAAGAAGTGGGCACAAAGGAGATATATTTAATAGATGGGGTCAAAATTCCTGGTGATTGATTGACTGTCAGGAGTAAGAGCCATGGACGTGCCAGTCATATTTAGATTTTTGAGATGAGAAACTACAGAGATCCTATCATCACGTACTGAGATAAGCAAGGTATAGGTGAATGGGATTTGTTTTTAATAGAGTGATTTTAATTTATTGTTTGTCCCAAGGTACATTAAAGAAGAGATGTCCCTCAGGGTTTGATTAGGTATCAGGTAGCTGATGAGAAGAGTAAAGCTGGATAATGAATTTGAAAGTCATGGTCATAAACATGATAGTTAAGATCATGAAATGGGGACTTGATCAAGTATGAGTATGCTAAAATACTTGAATATTAAAATGCGATAGAGTTGAATCACCAAAAATTCTGAAAAAGAAGCGATAATATTTTGGGGAGCATTATATCAATAAATCCAAATGGAAAGATATTTTATTTATTTTATTTTTATTTTTTTAAAGATTTTATTTATTTATTGACAGAGCTAGAGAGGGAACACAAGCAGGGGGAGTGAGAGAGGGAGAAGCTAACTTCCTCTCAAACAGGGAGCCTGATGGGCTCAATCCCAGGTCTCCGGGACCATGAACTGAGCCAAAGGCAGACGTTTAACAACTGAGCCACCTAGGCTCCCTGGAAAGGTAGTTTAAAGATAGATATGAGTTTGTCAAAATCATGTGAGAATGACTTAAATTTATTGAAATATATTTAACACCACCACAGAATTCACCATTTTTAGTATATTTTCCATTTTGCAACCATCTCAACAAACTAATTTTAGAACATGAATCACCCAAAACAGAAAACTTACTTCTACTTAGAATCACTTTCTATTTTCACTTCCAGTCTTCGACCACCACTTACCTACTTACTGTCTCTATATATTTTCTGGTCTGAATAGATCTTATAAATAGAACCATAGAAGGCTTGTTTTTTGTTTTTTGTTTTTTGTTTTTGTTTGACTCCTTTAACTGAGCATAATGCTTTTTTTTTTTTTTAAGATTTTATTTATTTGACAGAGAGAAACACAGCCAGAGAGGGACCACAAGAGGGGGAGTGAGAGAGGAAGAAGCAGGCTTCCTGCCAAGCAGGGAGCCCGATGTGGGGCTGGATCCCAGGTCTCCGGGGTCATGACCTGAGCTGAAGGCAGTCTGAGCATAATGCTTTTGATGTCTATCCCTGTTGTAAGACATATCAGTGTTCCAAATCTTTAGTGAACAGTACAATATCGCACATATATATATACATATATATATATATATATATATATATATATATATGAAAAACTTCCTTTTAATGATTAAAGAGTTAATTCTTATTCACCAAGTGTAGTACCATTTTCTTGTGGGTGGGACTCTAATGGATTATACTCTTGTGAAAATATACAGGATGCCCTTCCTCATCCTTTTCTCAGAGTGTGAGAGTGTCATCTTTTCCATCTGGCATTCTATTGGTATTCTTTAACTCCAATGATTCCATGTATTCATTAGTTAATGGGCATTGTTTCCCCTCATTTATTGACTATTGCAAATAAAACTGTGATGAGCAATCATAGAGAATCCTTGGTGCAGACATACCTTTTAATTATTTTTGGTAGATACCTAACAGTGGGTCATGTGAGAATTCTGTTTTTTAACATTTTGAGAAACTGTTAAACTGTTTTCTAAACTGCTGCATATTTTCATTCCCACTATCAGTATATTATGATTGAGACTTCTTCATAATCTCACCAACATTTATATTCTGTTTTTGCATATAGCTGTTCTAGTGAGTGTGAATGGACTAATGGTTTTGGTACATACTTCCTTGATGACTGATAACCTACAATGTTATGATCTTATTAGTATTTTTATTATTGAGTTTTAAGAGTTCTTTACATGTTCTGCATGAGTCGCTTATCAGATATATGATTTATAAATATTTTCTTCCAGAATCTGGATTGCCTTTTCATCTTCTTGATTGTGCCTTTTAAAGCACAAAATACTGGGGCACCTGGGTAGCTCAGTCATTAAATGTCTGTCTTCAGCTCAGGTCATGATCCTGGAGTCCAGGGATCAAACCTTGCATCGGGCTCCCTGCTCTGCTGGAAGCCTGTTTCTCCCTCTCCCACTCTTCTTCCTTGTGTTCCTTCTCTTGCTATCTCTCTGTCTGTCAAATAAATAAAGTCTTAAAAAAAATAAAGGGCAAAATACTTTAATTTTGATTTAGTCTAATTTCTCTCTCTCTTTTTTTTTCTCTTATTGCTCAGGCTGTTGGTGTTGTGCCTAAGAAAGTATTGCCTAATCCAAACTCACAAAGATTTATATCTATGCTTTTTTCTAAGAGTTTCACAGCTTACTATTACACTTAGGTCTGTGATGTGCTGAAAGTAAATTTTTGTATATGGTGTATGTATGCAGGGGTTTAATACGCATTTTGTGTGGGTGTTGAGAGCCAATTGTCTGTCAGTTTATCAAGGACTATTATTTTTTCTTTAAATATTATTTACTGGGAGTCAACTGACCATAAAAGTATCAACTGAAATTTATGATTCAGATGTCAAATTCCAATGAATGTTCATTGACAAGTTATAATCTTTCAAGAGGACATATCTCATAGACATATCATAACCTAATTTCTAAAATTTCAAGAGAGTATCTTCAATTGAAGGCTGATTTCTTTTGTATGCCAAATAAATAGTAAAAAATCATCATTTTGACTGCTTGTTCTAACTTTTCTTCCAGTTCCTGGATAAGAACCATTTTTCCAACTCTTTAATGGGCAACAAAGTGGAAGAATATATATCATTCATGTTTACTACCAGTTCCTTTGGACTTCCCTCATATATATACTCTTAACTGAAGTATGAAACCTTATCCTTCCCTTCCATTGAGATATGCATGTCACAAGACCCCATTTCTGTTGTCAAACTTAATACATTTTTGTTTATATTTTAACAATTTTATTGCATTATACTTCATATACAATAAAAGCCACCCATTTAGACCATGCGATTGAATAGTTTTTAGCATATTTCCAGAGATGCACAACCATCTACATAATCTAACTATAGAACATTTTCATTAGTAGCAACTACCCGATTCTCCTTTCCTGAGTCCCTGATAACCACTAATCAGTCATTCTTTAATTTCTAAGATTTGTCCTTTACCCCTGTTGCAAATAATTTTTGTTCAGAAAATCCTGTCCATGCAGAATTATGAAAGTTATCATATGGTATTTAAGAACCATAGTGCTTAACATGCAGTGCCTAAGAATCAATTCAAATACACACTCCTAAATTTTCTAAATGAGTAACCTTGAACAACTTACTTATTTTCTGTGTGCAATAGTTTCCACACCTATAAGCTGGAGATGATGATAAAAGTAACTAAATGAGATAATATAGCTCTGAAGCTCTTAGTAAAAGAAGTACTCAGTAAGTACTAGCTTTATAGATAAGGAGCTTATTATGGTCCATGTTTGAATAAGAGTAAATAGAGGCTGAATTTGAATCAGAGCTTCAATTTGCTATTCAGACTCCTTGGTCATGTCTAAGGTATGTTTCTTTTCCAAAATGATTGAGTTATACTGAAATTGTAGGTAAAAGTGTATTTTGCTGACTTATAAAGTCAGACAGGGTAGCAAAAGATGAAGCTGAAAGGTGAGAACTGCCCAGATAACAAAGGGTTTTAAATTTATGAAAATTCATGACATCTAACAAACACATGTACATTTGCCATCAATTATTATGTGTTTGTTACATGTCATGTTGTATGTCATGAGTTTTAATAAATACACATAATTGTTTTCACAAATCTAAATATTATTATTTTCATAGATGAGAGAAATGCTGTGACAAAATTTAAGTCATTTAGTCGTTGTCACATGACTGGATGCAGACCTTGGTATAAATCACTGTTTTGATGAGGAAAAAATCAATAAGTTTTACTTTTCCCCCTTATCTCCTTCAGAAACACCATAGATAATTTTACAGGAATCCCAGTCTTAGAATTCTGTCCTCACATTCATTATTTTATGATAAGACTGCCTCTTCTCCCACTGCAATGTCCTCACTGCACACAGAATCAAAGCCAAGTCTATGTAATATATCTGTTCTCAGTCTACGTTAGTCCCAAAGGGAATTAGAAAAAAAAAAATAACCAATGTATTTTTAGTTTACATGAATAAAAAAGCCTAGAACATATTTCCTTTAGACATTCTTTCCTTCAACAGTGAAGATGAAGATCCTTGCCTGTAGACTTCTATCACACTCCCTGACTGGACAGGTCCTGTTTGGGTTCCCTGTGCAAAGTATCCTGCATCATGCTTCTTATAAATGATTCCCATATGAAAATAGTAATAATATCAAGAATAAAAGGAGAATTGGATAAACTTGTGGTCTATGGAGAAGCTTATTTTGTTACTTCCCATTCCTCAGGAGAATTGCTTCATAGTCCTTGCTCACTAGGTGCTACTATTTTTGTTCTATATTGGCCAATGGGAATGATTTCTTCACCCATGATAAAGCACGAGAAGGTGTATATACATAGGAAGGTTGTGAGTATGTGTTCTCATACGTGCCTGAGAGCTCTAGAGAGAAGTATGGAGAAGATGCAAAGACAGTTCAGGGAACTGAAAACTGTAACTGCGTGGAGGGGTTGTTAGCTCTAAGCAAGTGTCAGCTCTGAGCAGACATTCTGAAAACGAGAAGGATACATTATCTACTATTTTCTCTAGGACGTGAGGGGTATAAAAATATGATACTGACTTCTTCTTGGTCTGCTGGGTATTTCCGCTTTCTTTTCTTGGCTCAGCAATAGTGAAATTCTTCAAATCCTCAACTAAGAAAGGTATGGATTCTTGCTCAGGTCAACTAGGAAGGTAAAGCTGTAATAAAAACATGAAATTTATACATCAAGATGCAAAGATTATTAGTGTTTTTCCTAGGTTCATTCTCATTTTTCTTAATACTAGTCCTTTAGTATCCCCTACAGATAGACACTTGGAAAAATATCAAGTGGATCTGCATCTGCATTAAAATTTGTATATTTTTGATATTTAATTAATTCAGGGGAAATTAATTTGAATTCATTCATTAATTTTCAATGCGTTGTAGTGAAATAGTCATTAAACAGTCCATTGAGGACAAAAGGAGGAATACGGACTTTGACCTAAGGAAATCAACAGTTGTTTCATAGAAGAAGTGAAGCTTGAGCTGAGGGATGAATAATAAACAGCTATTTGTTAGATGGTAAAGTCATGGGGACAGGAGAAAATCTGAAAGAAACAGAGTATAAGCACAAGAAAATAAGATCCATGTTGGGGCATTTAAAAAATATTTTATTCCAAAGGAGTTGAAACTCTATTTCCAGAATTCATGATCTGAACCACTAAACAAAAAGTGTTCTGTGTGGACAGAATCTAGAATCCAGGTAGTTTCCTGGGACCTTAATGCTGGGAAGTATAATACACTTGAGCTACGTAAGTTTTTTATTTCATTTAAAAAAACCCTTTGAGCTATATGGTGAGATATAAATTAGGAAATAGAAATAGCTAAGTTAGAGAAAACAATGAGGGTAAAGTTCCAGCAACAGTTGAGCAATAGAATTTAAAAAAGTCAGAGAGATGAGACAGGGAATGTTGGAAGTGTTGAGAGACTGAATCTACATTAGGTTAGCCATTGAATAGGTGACAGACAGGCTTTGATGGGACCATATTCTGTTTTTTTTTTTTTTTTTTTTTTTCTCCTAGGAAAATCTGATATTTTGCTGTCATTTATAAAAGTAGACATCAGGGACGCCTGGGTGGCTCAGTTGGTTGAGCGACTGCCTTCGGCTCGGGTCATGATCCCAGAGACCTGGGATCGAGTCCCACATCAGGCTCCCTGCTCAATGGGAAGCCTGCTTCTCCCTCTCTCACTCCCCCTGCTTATGTTCCCTCTCTGGCTGTGTTTCTCTCTGTCAAATAAATAAAATCTTTAAAAAAAAAAAAAAAGTAGACATCAAAGTTTTCCATTCTAGAAATCCTATATCCACTGTTATATAGGAGTTATGTTGATGGCAATATTAAATTGAAAAAGACTCAATGAATATAAAGCCAAATTATCTTTTAATCACCTTCTCCTGAATTAAACATGTTTCTTTACCATTCTAGGGGGAGGTCACCCACCACACATAATCAGAAGAAGAATTCAGTCTTAGTACTGATCATTGTCACACAGACCTTGCTATTTCTGTACCCCAATTATAAAATTATGTGCCTTTTTATATTTCTATCTTTTCTAGTGCTTCAAATTTAGATGAAAGATAATTTTGAAATCAGAAATATGCTTCGTCAAACTCAATTCATACCATTGCCAAGAAAGATTCTGCAAGGATGTATAGGATGAGGCATCAGCGCAGATTCTGACATGGACAAGATGCTAAGAGGAATCCAAGGGTATGGTAACTCTAGTTTGCATTTATTCTATGGGAATTCTATTTTGTATTGAACCAGTTTCAATATGTAAGAGAAAAATAACATTCCGGGGATTATAATAATGTCTTTTAAATGAGAATTGCAAGCAAATACGTGTGTTGGAACATGTGCTCACATTTCCATAGCAGAAGTAATGGACTTCAGGAAAAGAAATTGAGTTATGTGACACTATCCAAGGGTACCTTGAAGGGGTAAAAAGTATTTGAAGGAGAAATACAATAGGAGAGAAATGAGAAATGCAAAGGGCTATGGTAAATCACCACACTTTCATTAAGTGTGTAATTCCAAATAACCTTAATTTATTCAATTATTTTAATACATTTATGTATCACCTTGCTCAAGAAAGCCTTATTTTTTATAATTTCTCCAATATTGGATTTATTAAGAATTGGAAGCCATTCTACTGCATTCTCTTGGATCAAAGAATAATTAGACTATGTTTTGAAAAGCAATTACATTGATAGTAAATATATAAAAACTGGTCATTTTTATTAAAAGTTTATATATTCCTAAATTGAATCCCCCTGAAGAAATATAATTTACCTATTCAATATTACAGTGCACTTGAAATATTTTTATTCCTCACTTTCATAATTTCTATATTTTATAAAATAATGACATTAAGATTAGTTTTTCCTGTAAACATTTTCAAATAAAGTTATATTTATTGAGCAGATTTTAATAATAGAAAAATTTCTGAGAAATAAGTAGAAAGCAACTTTTACTTTTTTGAGCTTTATTCTATCAAGAAAGAATTTTCCCATATCAAAATTTGTGGTTCAAAACTTTCATAAGAAATTTCCGTCCATGTATCATGTTTATCTCCTCCATCTAAAATACCTAATTTTATTCACATTTCTGGGGGAAAATTCCCTGGCATCCACTTCTGGAATAAACATACAGTCTAAATACTGTGCCACATTATTTCTGTATACATGTTACACATATTTTTAACATTTGTAATATGACATTATCCACTATAGTCTGCTTGACATTAAGGGTCTTAACTTATAAATTCATATTTAACCCAGTGCTTACTATAGCACCTGGAATAGTGTGTATTCCTTTAGTTGCTGTCTGCTTGACCACTTCACTAAATGCTTCTTGGGGAGGAAACAATAGAAAATAAGTAAGTAACATATCAGTTAAATCCCCACATCCTATTAACAATAAAAACCAAACTTATATTCAAAGGGGGTTTAAACTGACAATACACAACCCTAATAGAAATGTGTTAATATTAATAGAAATGTGTTTTCTCTCAATAGTGGGTACACAGATGTCTTAGTATATAAGTATGTATATGTGCCTGTCTATGTGAGAGACAGACAGAGTCAGAGACAGAAATGGAGAGGACAGACAGGGGGAGAGGGTGTTGAAAAAACAGAAAAGAGAGCTTAAATGTGAAATAAATCATCCAGGGGAACTATATGTATTCCTTGACCCACTGAATTTCCCTATCAAAAAATGAGTATGTCTGACAAAATGACATTCAAACTATATTCCTCTGATTGTATGAATCTAGGTGAGAAGAAAAAACAGGAGCCAGACACTCAGCACATACTGCCACTTTGCACCAGAAGCTCTGAACCAGGATCTCTAAGCCAACATGATCAATCTCAATGGCACAGTCTTCATGCCCTCCGTGCTGACACTAATTGGTATCCCTGGATTAGAGTCTGTGCAGTTCTGGATTGGAATCCCTTTCTGTGCCATGTACATCACTGCTCTATTTGGGAATTCCCTGCTCCTGATCATCATCAAATCTGAACGCAGCCTCCATGAGCCCATGTATCTCTTCCTGGCAATGCTTGGAGCAACAGACATTGCTCTCAGTACCTGCATCCTACCAAAAATGCTAGGAATATTCTGGTTTCATCTGCCAAAAATATACTTTGATGCCTGTCTCTTTCAGATGTGGCTCATCCATACCTTCCAGTCCATTGAATCAGGAATTCTGCTGGCTATGGCCCTGGATCGTTATGTGGCCATCTGTGATCCCCTGAGACATACAACCATCTTCACCCACCAACTCCTCACTCAGATTGGGGTGGGAGTGACACTCAGAGCTGCCCTCCTTGTAGCTCCATGTCTCATCCTCATCAAATGTCGGCTAAAACACTACCGAACCACTGTGGTCTCCCATTCATACTGTGAGCACATGGCCATCGTGAAGCTGGCAGCAGAAGACATTCGAATCAACAAGATCTATGGTCTGTTTGTGGCTTTCACTATACTTGGATTTGACATAGTCTTCATCACACTCTCCTATATCCAAATATTTCTAACTGTCTTCAGTCTTCCTCAGAGGGAAGCTAGGCTCAAAGCCTTCAACACCTGCATTGCCCATATTTGTGTCTTTCTCGAGTTTTATCTCCTGGCTTTCTTCTCCTTCTTTACACACAGGTTTGGGTTCCATATTCCACCCTACATTCATATTCTTCTGTCCAACCTTTATCTGCTTGTCCCTCCTTTGCTCAATCCTATTGTGTATGGGGTGAAGACCAAACAGATTCGAGATCGAGTATCCAAGATTTTCTATTCTAAAGATCTTTCTTGATTTCTCATTTAACTTTTTTCAAATAATAATTATTTTTACTCTCAATTTAAGAAATACTAGTTTGTGGTCAGATTTTGTGCTTTCTCAAATTAATTTGTGCTACTAAAATATACAGTTCTAGATTTTGCTTTAGAGATAGGATCTGACTCTTATGTAAACAATCATAACTTTTATGGATACAGAATCAACTCATCAGTAGATAATATAAAAGGCAGAAAACATGAAGACTTGTTTCTGGCTTAGTCAATAAAGATTTTTCTTTAATCTTTCGGTGAGGAAGTTTATTAAAAACAGCAGTAAAGAAGCATCTGGGTGACTCAGCTGGTTAAACCTCTGCCTTCGGCTCAGGTCATGATCTCAGGGTCCTGGGATCAAGCCCAGCATCAGGCTTTCCACTCAGCAGGGAGCTTGCCTCCCCCTCTTTCTCTGCCTGCCTCTCTGCCTCTTTGTGATCTATCTCTGTCAAGTAAATAAATAAAATCTTTAACAAAAACACAAGTAAATTTAAGTGGTTAGCCTCTGATTAAAATATTAAGTTCATGGGATTGCTTAAAAACAATAAATTCATTCTAGAGTTGATAATCCTGATCATCATGGACTACTTGTCTTCTAATTTTGACTTCAGTAGTCTTTCTTCTCCACCTTTTCATATTCATCATTTTAATTATCATCACCATTCAAGTCTTAATTATTTTCTGGCTTACATTCATCTAAGCACTAAGAAGTTTCAGACATTTAATTTTGTATTGGAATGAAAATTAATGCGTTTTTAAAATCTAAAAGATTTGGATTTACAAAAACTTGAATATGTAGTTACTGAGAGTTCCCTTAGACCCCCAAGTATTCCTTATTGTCATTGCATTAATATATGTGTTGCAGTTAGTGAGTCAATTTTGATATACTATGAATTACTAAAGTCCATATTTTATTCACATTTCTTAATTTTTACCTAACTTCTTTTTTTTTCTTTCCAAGGTATCATCCTGGATACCACATTTAGTTGTCAAGTCTCTATAAGCAGCTCTTGGCTATAACTTTCTGAGACTCTCCTTGTTTCTAATAACCTTGAAAACATTGAAGAGCACTATTTGGGTATTTCATAGAAATTCTTTCCATTGGAATTTATCTGATGTTAATGTAATGATTAGATTAGAATTATGTGCTTTGGGGAGGAAAATCATAGATGTTCAAATCCCACACTGATCACATATCAAAAGTACATATTATCAACATAATTTATCCATTGTGTATATTGACCTTAATTACTTGTCTGAGGTAGTATTTGTCTGATTTCTCCATTTTAATTCCCATTTTATACTGAACTTTTGGAAGGAAATCACTATATGTAGCCCACTTAAAGAGTAGAGACTTATGTTCCTTCTCCTTGAGGATGGAGTAGATACATAATTTAGTGAATTATTCAGAATTATTTTACAAAGCAATTGATTTAGTCTCTCTACTTATTGATTTATTCAATCATTTATTTATTTACTCAGTATGGATGCATTTTTGTTATAATTTGAGTTATAATCCTGTGTTACTTCATTTTATTGGTCATGTTGCTCCAATTTGACCATCGAGTGCTTTGTTGTTTCCATTTTGGCTTTCCTGTCATTGTGTGTGTATGCGTGTGTGTGTGTGTGTATTGTGTGTAAGTAACACATTTTGCCTTATGGCATTAAAAGATGCTCCAGGCTCATCTTGGGCATTTCCTTCCCCAATCATAGAATTATCATTTTTTCTGGGAAATTTTGTTTTTTTATTGGTGAATAGCATTAGAGACCAGGAAGTGGGCCCCTGGTATGTTTGTGTCTATTTGGGTATATCTTTCTTTAGGTATTCCCAGCTGACAGAGCAAGGAATCTTGTGTGTATGCTAACCTATGTATATACATATCTATAAATACTATCTGTAAACACTTATATCTAAATTAAGACAATCTAGAGTTCTTACTAATATCTGCAACATTAATTTATTACCACAAGGATCTTTCTTTTCTTTTTTTTTAAGATTTTATTTATTTATTTGACAGAGAGAGACATCACAAGGATGCAGAGAGGCAGGCAGAGAGAGAGGAGGAAGCAGGCTCCCCACCAAGCAGAGAGCCCCATGCGGGACTTGATCCCAGGACCCTGAGATCATGACCTGAACCGAAGGCAGAGGCTTTAACCCACTGAGCCACCCAGGTGCCCTATAAGGATCTTTCTAACTACTTCCTTTTGCTTATTGGTAAAGTCCCACTCCCAACAGTGAAAAATCTGTCTCCAACCATTGGCCACCCATTTACTTATTAATTTCTAGCATGCTTCTATGGCCATATCAGAGGTTTTAATCCTTGATCTTGTGGGAAACAACTTTATCAATTAGAGTAAAGTGCTTATGGACAGTCCCTTTTGCTTTTATGCTTGCACTCTAATCATTTCCAAATTTAGTCTCTCTACTTATTGATTTATTCAATCATTTATTTACTCAGTATGGATGCATTTTTGTTATAATTTGAGTTATAATCCAGTGTTACTTCATTTTATTGGTCATGTTGCTCCAATTTGACCATTGAGTGCTTTGTTGTTTCCATTTTGGAAACAACTTCCAACTTAAGTTCCTTAAGTCAGTACCTTTTCCCACCGTCCTCTTCAGTGAAGCTATTTTATTTATTTAGCATACATGTAGATTATTTTTATAACCTGCATTCCCTCTTGGAATCCTCCAATTTTTCAAATAATTATTTTTAATTTATATATACTAAGGTCTATTCTATCCTATAAAGTTCTTATTTTTCAAAGGTGTATAAATTAGTGTCCTTACCATCACAGTATCATGCAAAAGAGTTTGATCTACCTAAAAATTGCCTATGCTTTACCTGTTTATCTGTGGACAAATGGTTTTATTCTTTGCTTTTAAATCTGTATACCTTTTATTTTTTGTATTGCATTATTGTTCTAGCTAAGACTTGTAGTATGGTGCTGAATGGGAACATTAAGTGATGGCATATTTTCCCTGTTCCTGATTTTCCTGATTTTAGAGGAAGAACATCCAGCTCCTCATCATTAAGTATGTTAGATAGAAAGTTTTCTGTAGATGTTCTTTATCGAGTTGATGAGTTATACTTTCATCCTGATTTGCTGAGAGTATCCCCCGCCCCCCACACAAGCAGGTGTTGGATTTTGCCAATGTTTTTTTTTTTTTTTTTTAAGATTTTATTTATTTATTTATTTGACAGAGAGAGCTCACTAGGAGGCAGAGAAGCAGGCAGAGAGAGAGGAGGAAGCAGGCTCCCTGCTGAGCAGAGAACCAGATACGTGCCTCAATCCCAAGACCCTGAGATCATGACCTGAGCTGAAGGCAGAGGCTTTAACCCACTGAGCCACCCAGGCACCCAAGATTTTGCCAATGTTTTTACTGCATTTATTGATATGATAAAGTTGATTTTCCCTCTTTCGCCTATTGATGTGTGGATAACATTAATTGATTTTTGAATACTGAATATATTCTCATTAGTGTTTTACATATTTACTTTGAGCTGAAATCTGACATCCAAGTGTAATGAATTTTAAAGTAAATTTCTGTAACTATAGCTATTAGTTTAAGAGAAAAAATATTAATTCTTCCAATGAGATATTTCATTTCTGTATTATATATGCCATTTGGCCACTGAAATTTTTGTATGTTATTAGAACTAAACTATAAAATAAATTTCACACATCAATTTGTATATGAGAAATACTGAGTGATAAAGTAGACCTGTATCTTTTCAAGAATTTAGCCATAAAGGTTTCTGTGACTTTTATAAATGGTCCTTATAGAAAATTTTGGTAGAAGGCTTAAACCATAAGGGCAGATCAATAAAGACAACTGAATAGGAATAGAAGACATTGTAATGCAATTAATGGTTGTTCTTTTTTTATTTTTAATAAGAATTTATTTTGTTCCAAGATTCATTGTTTATGCCCCACACCCAGTGCTCCATGCAATATGTGCCCTCCTTAATACCCACCATCAGGCTCACCATCCCTCCACCCCCCTCCCTTCCAAAACCCTCAATTTGTTTCTCAGAGTCCACAGACTCTCATGCTTCATCTCCCTCTCTGATTTGCCCCCATTCACACTTCCTTTCCTTCTCCTAATATCCTCCATGTTATTCCTTATGAAAGTAAGTGAAACCATATAATACTTGACTTTTTCTGTTTGGCCTAAATAACAAAACAGCAAACTTTTTATGTAGAAGGGCAGACAGTAAATAATTTAAGCTTTTTTGATCATATGATTCTTGTCCTAATTATTCAACTTTGCCAGTGTAGGGCAAAAGTTTCCACAGACAACATATAAATTAATGGATGTGGTGATTCTCCAATAAAACTGTGTTTACAGAAAGAGGCAGCAAGCTAGATTTGGTCTGTGTGTGATGGTTTGTCCCATGGGCTTGATATATTCATATTCTGTGTGATTGATCAAGAACAGCAGTAGACTTCATAAGTACAAAATATAGTGTATCCATTCAGTCAATAAGTTCAAAGTTTGGACTTTATCACCTGAAAGCAATGTCATCCACTATACACCAGCTTGTACAGACTTTTCACCATTACCATTGTACTGTCCTTTGTTTCCCAATGTTACCAAGGCCTTTCATAGTGCCACACACCAGATCTTCTCTAATTGGGTGTCCCAACCGATTTTCTAATTATATGTTTTTCCTTGAAGCTTTATTCTTCTTTTGCTTTTATGACATTATTGTCTTCTGGATGCATTTTTATTTTTCTTACTATGTCTATTCACTTCCATTGAGATGTTACCTCTATTTGGAAACCCTTGCCTTGTTACCAGGTAATATTATCACCACTCTTCAAGGTTGAAATCAGCCTTTTCTTGGAATCTCCTCCAATATTCTTTAATTAGAATTTTTCTCAGACTTGGTGTTAGTTTTGGTGTTCAGTAAAAATCTACACATTTTTTTTTTTTTTTACATAGGCTCCAGCTTTGGGCTTAAACTCATGACCCTGAGATCAAGACCTGAGCTGAAATCAAGAGTCAGAAGCTTAACCAATGGAGATACCCAGGTTCCCCAATATCTACACATTTTTAACTATATTATATTTAATTTTCTGTTTATATTACCTGAGATGGCTGGTAGATTTTATTTTCTCTTTGCTTAATTATTTTTTACCATTTAATTTCTCATGTGTCTTTGGCCTAGATTTAACACTTAATAACCACTTGATGACGTTATCTGTTTTTGTGTCACTTGACATGTTATTCATTAAGATAAGAATTTTTTTAAGATGTTTGTGTAGGGGAATAAGTGCAAAATGTCCACTTTGTGGCATGTTGAATTAAAGAAATAGGATCTTAGCAGATATACCCCCTTGGGAGCTCTAGACATTTGGAAAAAATACCTTTATTAATTGATCTTCATATTTTCAATGGCTATCAATGGCAGTGAGCATTGGTGTGTATGGAAGATTGTGTTGACTATTGCGATAATTATGTTTCATCCATTGTCTCATTGATTTCTTACTTTAACACTATAAAGTATAAAAATTATTTTCCACATCTACCAATGATGAAGTTAGGATTTATAATATTAAAAATGACACTCACCCAGCTATCAGTGATGGGTGGAAAGCAGTATTTAAATGACCTTTTCCCCCCAAAATCCAGTCTAAAACATCTGATAAATATAAACTCATTGAAGAAATGGAAGAACTATATGATTATTATAAGGAAACACAACTATTTGCAACATAAAACATAAAGATGTTGATAAGATACATGAACAGTCATTAACAAATAAGAAGATGGCTGTAGATGAAACACCTAAAACATAAAGTTTTTGAGAAATTAATTCATTTGAGAACACAAAAATGTTAATGTAATGTCCACAAAATATATACCCATCTTGATCAAAAACTTGTAGTTTCCAATTCAATAAAACTTTCATTCCATGACCTAAAGTAAAAGAACATTTTGAACAGAGAATTTTACAGATATGCCCAATGTAGTTTCTTGTGTTCCCTATATAATAAAAGTAACAACAAATTTAGAAGTGAATCAGGGGCACCTGGGTGGCTCATCATTGAGCGGCTGCCTTCGACTCAGGTCATGATCCCGGAGTCCCAGGGACGGAGTCCACATCAGGCTCCCTGCTTAGTGGGAAGCCTGCTTCTCCCTCTCTCACTCCTCCTGCTTGGGTTCCCTCTCTAGATATGTTTCTCTCTGTCAAATAAATAAATAAAATCTTTAAAAAAATTAGAAGTGAATAATTTTCAACTTCAGCATGAAATGAATGTGACCAAAGTTGATATTCATTGAAGTGAAAGAAAAAAAGGAAGGAAGGAAGGAAGGAAGGGAGGGAGGAAAGAAGGAAGGAAAAGGATGGGGAATGACATGTGGATAAGTAGTATTTTCAGAGTTTTTCTTAGAGTTTTACTTAAGTCTGGAAAACATGGTTATAATGTTACCAGGCTGTACTGATTGGACATTTCTCTAGTAAAACAGAAGCAATACTTGCTTGGGATCTTGTCAAAATATTGTAATAGATTTATCATGTATAAGGATTTTTAAGGAAATTTAAGAAATCTACCACAATATCTAAAAGAAGAGAAGACATAGGGGGATAAAAAAAATAAAGTGTTTAGGGGAATAAACTCCTATATTCATAAAGCAAGTAAGTGGTAAGTATAAGCATATTGATGGACAATATTGCATTATAAGGAGCATGTGTTTTGAAAGCCAGAATCTCTGGGTTCAGTTCTACATTGCTTTGTGCTAGGTGAGTTACCTTTATGCAATTTACTTAAGTTTTCTGTGCCTCAGTTTCCTACTTGGTATATGAGAATAGTGATAACATCTATATCACAACATAGCTTTGTGGACTAAAGGAGTAAATATATGTAAAGGGATTAGTAAACAGCCAAATGCATAACGATCATTATTTGCGTGTTAAGCAGTTATTATAACTATTACAATAAGAAAAATGAAACATGAAAATAATGACTTCTATTCAGGAATTTTTAATCCATGCAGATAACAGTGTGAATTGGGAAAGAAAACATTTTTATAAATTATATTGTCCAGTGTACTGAGAATTTTAAATTATTATAATAATTAGTTTAGTTATTTCATATTTGTGAATATTATAAAATATTATCCACAAATATAGAATACAAAATAATGTCAATAATACAACTATTGCAAATATTTATTGAAAGCTTCCCATAAAACTTACTTATAAGAGAAAGAAAAGGAAATATTAAAAGATGAAAATAGAAAACTGTACAATATAGTATATCCCTGCTGAGAAGTATAACTGAATTGAGAAATAGCATGTTGGGACAAAGCTGCAACTACTGTTGATGTACAACAATTGCATAAAACAGATTCTGCCAATACGAATTTGTATTACACATTTTAGTTTTCAGAAATCTTCTTGTTTGGGAAGAAGAGACTAATCACTTGGTCACGAATCTGCTTGGTCTTGACACCATACACCAAGGGATTGACTGTGGGAGGCACCAAAAGATACAAACTTGCAAAAATTATGTGAATGCTTGGAGGTACCTTCTTGCCGATACGGTGAGTTAGGAAACTAAACAGAGCAGGTGTGTAGGAGACAAGTATAGTGCAGACATGGGCAGCACAGGTGCCCAGTGCTTTAGAGCGGGCATTCTGGGAAGACAGCCGGAAGACTGCCTGGAGGATTTTGATATAGGATGCAGCTATGAGCCCTAGGTCCAACACCATCACTGAAAGGGCCACAGAGATTCCGTATGCGCGGTTAACAAGGGTGTTGGCACTGGCCAACTTCACCACAGCCATGTGCTCACAGTAGGCATGGTTGATGACATATTTAGTGTAATATGGTAGCCTTTTAATAAGAAGAGGGCAGGGCAAAACCATAAAGGTAGCTCGAGTCATACCAGTTAGACCCATTTTAATGACCATTGGTGTTGTCAGGATGGTTGTATAACGCAGTGGGATACAAATAGCTACATAGCGGTCAAATGCCATGGCAACCAAGAGGGCTGACTCCACGATGCAGAATGTGTGGATAAAATACATTTGTGCTAGGCACACATCAAAGTCAATCCAATGTGCATCCAACCAGAAGATACCAAGCATCTTGGGGGCTGTGGAAGAGGCAAGAGCCATGTCATTCACTGCCAGCATACAAAGGAAGAAATACATAGGTTGGTGGAGGCTTGGTTCTAGTTTGATGGTGACGATGATTATGCTGTTCCCCAGCAGGGCCAGGGCAAACAGGAGGAAGACAGGGATGCCAATCCAGCAGTGAAAAGCTTGCAAACCAGGAACACCAACCAGGAAAAAAGAGGAGATGTAGTGATGTGTAGCATTGTCTTCCATATTAAAACTGGAAAGTTTGCAAACTTGGATACAAAGTAGCCAGACTAATCCCCTCTAAGCAGGAAACAGGATGGCTGAATAATTCTGCTAGCACCTGAAATGTTAAAGCTTGAACGCACCAGGTAAATCACTTCTCCATTCTGAATCCCAGCATCTTATCTGCAAATGAGAAAACTGTTCATACTTCAGAAACTTTTTTCCTGAATCTTGGAATTTTAATTCTACTATATGTTTTTGCTTCCTATAGAGGATCAGTTAGCAATATAATGATCTCATGATTGTGTCAAAGTCAGTGTTGGATTCTGTGATACAAACATTAAAAAAAAATGTCAAGTTGTCTCATCAAGGGCATTGAGATCAGGTATAGATACACATGAATAAACACACATACACACAATAATTAACAAATTATTTCAGAATGCAATCATTATTTTAATAATACTCTTATTCACAGAGGGCATAACTAATCAAGAGTTCAGAATAAATCTCCTAATCCCAATATAGAAAAACAAAGCTTATAAAAATTAAAGATAGTAGGTGCCTTATCATCAAAGGCAAATTTATTCCTATTTTAGAAGAACTGCTTAAGATGATCTGAATGTGAAAAAAGAACAAATGATCTGAAGGTGGGCAGCATAACATAACCATATAAACAGGGGAAAAGGGGAAGATTTTCATTTCTTAGTACTGTTAAATGATTTAAAGATGCTACAAAGTAAGCATATTAGTGGTTAATAAGGCCAATCTATTTTCTGCAAAGCCATCACTCTCAACTATAAACTCAGCCCTACCACTGACTGGAATCCAGACCTGCATAATGACAATGAAGAGCAAATCAGGTACAATTTAGCCTGACTCAGCAACAAAAATATTTTCTTATGACTCTTACTCTGACCATATCCTTCAGTTATTTTGATAACTCACATCCATTTTTCTTCCTCCATCTAGTTTATACCTAATATTTTAATTCTGGAACACACACTTTACTTTTCTGATTCTGATTCTCAAATTTATCTCGGTTTCTGTTCACTAACTCCGTTGATGAGAAAGCTCGAGATCTATTGAGAAATATTCTGAATGGCAATGCTTCCTTTAATGGAGGTCTAAATACTACCTGTGTAGGGGGAACAACAACAACAAAAAAACCTTTTCTGATTATAGTATCTGCATTCCACTGTTAAACATACTACACTGGGTCTATATGAGTAAGCATCTGAGGTGTTTCCTTGTAAGGAATTGAAAAATGTCAAATGAGTTATAAAATATTTTTAAAAAAAAGCTTAAACTTCAGCCACAATATAGAAACTTACGGTTGTAGAAATTACTAGATATGGATGAAGCCTATAACTCCAGAGAGATATAAGAACATCAGACAAAATCTAAATCTAAAAATTCAGAGTAGGGAATTCTTTTAATGTGTATTAAACTTCTGCTCTTGGAGATCCTCACATAATTGTTTTCTACTTGGAAACTTGTTTTGCCAAGTTTCATTCTTGTTATCTTCTTCTGAGAGTCTGAAACATGTAAGAGACTAATTTACCTAGAAATATAGGCATATACATTTTAGCCAGGAAACATTACTCATGATTGCAAACAAGTGTAATTACTCTTGGTAATGCTGTTGGTATATGTAAATATTTTAAAATCATTTAGGAGGCTCAGTCATTAAGAGGCTGCCTTCACTTCAGGTCATGATCCTGGAGTCCCAGAATTGAGCCCTGCATCAGGCTGCCTGCTCCATGGGAAGCCTGCTTCTCCTTCTCTCACTCCCCCTGCTTGTGTTCCCTCTCTAGCTGTGTTTCTCTCGGTCAAATAAATAAAACCTTTAAAAAATAAAATAAAATCATCTGTTAGTTTTCAGTAAAATAACTTCTAAAATAGTAACATATCTAATCTATACCAAGAGAAAATAAGAACAGTGACTTATCATTAAACAAAAGTTTGTTGTGAAAGCTCTAGATTAAGGCATATAAGAAATTACAGAGGATGCCCCCCACATGGCAGTCTGCTTGTGACCATCTCCACTTCCACCTAGACAGTCTTCTCTATCTTCTCTCAGGCTTAATTTGAAAAAAATATTGAAGAAATCCATTTGCTTCCGTCAGGCAATTCTTTATATTATGCTCAGCAGACAGTCTGGCAGGACAGTCAGAATATCTATTAGCACAACCATTCCTTGTGTTTCTGAGTCACTCCAGTACCTGATTCCTTCTGACTCCCTGGATTTTGCCATTTTGCCTGTTTTGGGGTCAATCCATATAGCCCTTGACTGGATTTTGCCATGTCAGTGTAGAGGACTCGATACCTCAGCAAATACCATGGCAAATACCATAGCATTTTCTATATAGTGCTTTTGAATGCATTATCTATTTTATATTAATATGTTATAATAATAACACACAGATATATCCCCACTAAAATCAGTAAGTTCTTCCATTCTTCCCCCACATGCACATCTTATTTGCTGGCAACAACAGCCACCCAGAAATTAAATTAGGAAATCACAGAATTTTCTTTACCTCCTCAATCTATTTATATCCATACTTCAGTCAAGCAACCAGGAAGTCCTTTTTTCTGTTAGAGCTCCTACCGTATGCTTTGTATGTGTTTATTTTCATGTCAACCATCTTTATCAGTGTGAATTCCCAAAATAAGTTACTGAAACTTAACTCTCAATCGATTCTGAGAGAAGATGGGATTTTCTGTACTTCCTCTCCAGTCTCTTAACCATTTCATAGATTTTTATCTTGCTTCCAAGGCTTTATATCTCCCAGAGATGGCTTACATAACCACAAACTTCCCTACAGCAGAAATTTCCAAGGTTCTTCCATAAATAGATAGGGCCTCAGGGGTGTGTGTGTGTGTGTGTGTGTGTGTGTGTGTGTGTGTTCAGAGTTTTATTTGATTCCTCTTCTCTACTACCAAATTATATTACTCAATATCCATTATGTCTCAAAAATGTGTAGCATCATTTATGTTTACAGATCATTCCTTCCCATTTTACTTTCACTGCTTTATCTTAAATTCCATGTCACAACCCATGATATATTGCAGATGATAATAAAAATAACTATTATTCTCTGAAAATTCTCAAACGTTCATTTTCCATCATAGCAACTAGGTCACCATGCTAAGTGAGGGTGGTTAAAAAGTGTGACTGTGGTTGCCATTGGAGCAGTGAGGACTCTAGTTAAGTCATAGCTGTTGTTGCATTATAATGGGTTATCTAGGTGCTCTACTTAGAAGGCTGATAGGTCCCTTAGGAGAAAAGAGGCCAAAGTGAAAAGAGGACTGGGCCAGGACTGAGCACAAAGCAGTTGCAGTGTCTCTCTAGAACAGCTATGTAAATTCCCTGGAGCTTGTATGTTTCTCCTTTGGAGGATAGACAGTCTTGAGAGACTCTCTCACAATGCCCAGTGGAACGAGATGCCTAACATGTCCATCAGATATGTAGTTCACTGGAGAAATTTGTGAGAAAGCTTAGAGAAAATCAATTTAGCATGGGCAAACTATCTGAAAATTAAGAGAAGGAAATTGCTAGCCTTAATTCCAGTTGATTATCGTTGAGTTTGCGCTTACATCTTGGGAAGAGATTAAGGGTAGTCTGAAAGAGTAAAGGTAGCTCAGGGCATTGCATGAGCTCTGATTTGTTTTCTTTTTTCTCTTGTACAATTTTACTGACACAATTCTCATACATCTGGTCATCTTATATTTCTCCCCCATTAACATGTGCTCATACATCTACAGAGTTGTATACTCAGTCCTTCAGAGTTGATGAGTCAGGATGGCTCTCTAATATGACTAAACTTGTCTATCTCCCTCCAGCTGTTCAATAAGTGATCATACTTATTTCCTTACATTTCTGGCAATTGCAAGTTTTCTCTGTTCTTCTGATCTATTATAAAGGCTTAAAGAGGATTTCAGTGTCCTTTTAATTTCTGCCTCCCTCCTTACCCAGAATAAAGTCATCTACTCATATGTTGGAGTGACTTGTGCCCCTTTTTCTCCACTGTAAACTGATTTACTCTTCAGTTTTCTATTGGAGATTCTGTATTTTTCTTGCAGTCATGCAGCTATTTCTTAAATTTCCCTACCTAAGTTTTGCCAAAGTCATTGCAACCACCTTCTCCCAATTGATCTCTAACCTTTGTCTATGATGTTCTAAGCTCTACAAAAATCCTGCGTTTGACATAAAGACATGAAAATTTCACAGTATATTCTTGTGCTTTTGGAATTTTTTTGTCTTTCATATACTTATTTGCTATCTTCCCATATTCTCTTCTACTAACTTCCTAGCTTTAACTTAACCTTTTAGTCTTTCATTTGTTTGGAGTTCACCATGTTTTCTATAGGACACAAGGTAAAGACACACTTTTATTTATTTATTTATTTACTTATTTATTTATTTATTTAATAAAAATAAGCCCATTTTATCAGAAGCATCTAAATATGTTCATTATTTTTCCATTATTTTCTGGTGTCATCTTAAATGTATATTAAATTGCTATATATAAATGAATGTTTCTACACTTTCTAGTTGTTTTTATGTTTGTATTTAACTTTCTATGCCTATATATAACATTTAATCATCATATCTTAGTAGTATGCTTTGAGACCTCTTGCTCTTACTTCTCAAATGTTCCATCTGTGAACATTTAATTTTCAGATAACTTTAGAATTGGTTATCAAGTTCCTAAAAAATGCAGCTAAGATAATGGTTTGCATTGCATTGAATTTGTGATTGAGAAGAGAACATTCTAAATATGTTATTCATTCAGATCATTTCTATATCTGTTAATTAAATTAAAATAAAAATTATCCATAAAGGTGTTTAATATTTTTGGCTGGTTTGTAGATACTTTATAACATTTCTATTAAAATAGAATATTACATTTAATCATAATTTAAAAATCTATTGTACTTGAAGAGATAAATTACTATCTAAGTTGATCTCATGTCAAAAATAATAATTACATTCTTATAATAATTGGAAGATTTTTTTCTATGTACTAACTGATTTTGTTAAGATAATTAACATATCATCCATAAATGGCTACTTAATTTCTTCTTGTCCAATGTTAAATCCTTATACATCATATAATGTTAAAATCTCCACTGATAATTTTTGCTTTTTTTATTCCCCATTTTATTTCTGTGTGCTTTGGTTTCATACATTTTGAAATTAGTTATTAGATACAAGCACTTGCATAATTGTTATGCCTTATTGATGAATAATCACCTTTATAATTGCAAACTGTTCCTCTTTATCTCTTATAATATTCCTGGTCTTGAGGTATATTTGCCTGTATTAATATATCAGTTCTATTTTTTATAAAGAGCACTGTCATGCTTTATTTTTTTTTTACTTTTAACCTACCAACAAATTTTTTAATTAAAACATTATCATAAGGATGAGTTCACTTTTTTCTTTCAGCATACAATATGATAGGGTTTAATATATGTATAAAGTCATTTAATCTACATTGGAATCGTGATGCCAGAAAATATCCTGTTATTCCAAAAATCTTCTATTTTTTAAAGATTTTGCTTATTTCTTAGAGAAAGAGAGAATGAAAGAGAGAGAGAGAATGAGAGGAAGGAAGGTCAGAGGGAGGAGCAGCCTCCCTGATGAGCAAGGAGACGGATGTGGAGATGTAGGGCTTGATCCCCGGACCCTGGGATTATGACCTGAGCCGAAGGCAGTCACTTAACCAACTGAGCCACACAGATGCCTCCCAAAATCTTCTGTATGCTATCCCTTTTTAGTCACATTCTACCCTGACCCATAAGCACTGCCAGACACTGACCTATTCTGCATCACTGACACTGTCTTTTCCAAAATGACACAAAAATAAAATCTTACACTATATAACTTTTGACATTGGATTATTTCACTCAATTTAATGCCTTTGAGATTCATCTAAATTGTTTTATAAATCAACATTTTCTGTACTGCCAAGTATATTACATTGTGTAGATTTAGTACAATGTGTTTATCCATTCACCCATTGAAGAACATTTGGGTTATTTCCATTACTAGGCAATTATGTGTGCAGCTACTGTATTCATCTGGGTGCAGCTTTTGAATGAACATACATTTTAATTTTTCTAGTGTTACCCATTACTGAAAGAGTAATGTATACATCAAACAAGCAAAAAACTGAGCAGGACCTTGGGACACCTGGGTGGCTCAGTCTTTTAAGTGTCTGCCTTTGACTTGGGTCATGATTCCGGGGTCCTGGGATAGAGTCCTGTGCCGGCCTCCCTGCTCAGCAGGAAACCTTCTTCTCCCTCTGCCTGCCACTCTCTCCACTTCTGCTAGCACCCTCTCTCTCTCTCTGACAAATAAATGAATAAAATATTTTTTAAAAATTGGGTAGAACCTGACTATAAATACAAATAATTGTGATCTATTAAACAAGATCAATCAAATTACGGATCATAAGGCAAACCTTAATTTAAAATAATATAAATCAAAATATGCTCTCAGACAATAATGGAATTAACCTCAATACTAATTATAGAAAGATAACTAACAAATTCCCAAAGTATTTGGAAATAAAAAATATACTTTGATAACATACATCAAGGATGAGTTCTAGAGAGAAATTTATATGATATGCCCATACCTTCTGCTATCCATAGTCTCTGATGAGAGACCAGCTATAAATTTTATTGGGAATCCTATGAGTATAATAAGTCATTTTTTAGCTTTCTGCCTCAATATTCTCTCTTGATCTTTTTTTTTACTTTAAATTTATTTTATTTTTTTCAGTGTTCCAAGTTTAATTGCCCATGCCCCACACCCAGTGCTCCATGCAATAGGTTCCCTCAGTACCCACCACCAGGCTCTCCTATCCCCCCACCCTCTCTCTCCAGGTCCCTCAGTTTGTTTTTGTGTCCAAAGTCTCTCAAGTTTCATTTATCTCCCTGAATTACCCTACTTCTCATTTATTTTCCTTCTCTTACTGTCGTCTATACTACCCCTTATGCACCACAAGTAAGTGAAACCATGTGATACTTGACTTTTTCAACTTGGCTTATTTCACTCAGAATAATCTCTTCCAATCCAGTCCATGTTGCTACAAAAGTTGGATATTCATCCTTTCTGATGGAGGAATTCCATTGTATATATGTACCACATCTTCTCTATCCATTCATCTGTTGAAGGGCACCTTTTCTCTTGGCGATTGTGGCCAATGCTGCTATGAATACTAGGGTACATATGGCCCTTCTTTTCACTACATCTGTATCTTTGGGGTAAAGTTCAGTAGTGCAATTGCAGGGTCAACAAGATCCTTGCTAACAGGATCCAACAATACATTAAAAAGATTATCCACCATGACCAGGTGGGTTTTATCCCAGGGATGCAAGGGTGGTTCAACACTCGCAAATCAATCAACTTGATAGAACAAATCAATAAGAGAAGAGAGAAGAACCACATGGTACTCTCAATTGATGCAGAAAAGGCACTTGACAAAATACAACATCCGTTCCTGATCAAAACTCTTCAAAGTATAGCGATAGAGGGAACATTTCTCAACCTCATAAAATCTATCTATGAAAAACCCACAGTGAATATCATTCTCAATGGGGAAAAACTGACAGCCTTTCCTCTGAGATCAGGAACAAGGCAAGGATGCCCACTCTCACCACTACTGTTCAACATAGTGGTAGAAGTCCTAGCAAAAGCAACCAGACAACAGAAAGAAATAAAAGGTATTCAGCTTGGCAAAGAAGAAGTCAAACTCTCTCTCTTTGCAGATGACATGATACTCTACGTGGAAAATCCAAAAGACTCTACCCCCAAACTACTAGAATCAATTCATACAACAATTCGGTAATGTGGCAGGATACAAAATCAATGCACAGAAATCAGGTGCATTCTTATACACTAACAATGAAAATATATAAAGAGAAATCAGAGAATCGATTCTGTTTACAATAGCACCAAAAACCATAAGATACTTAGGAATAAACCTAACCAAAGAAGTCAAGGATCTGTACTCGAGGAACTACTGAATACTCATGAAAGAAATTGAAGAAGACACAAAAAGATGGAAGAGCATTCCGTGCTCATGGATCAGAAGAATAAACATTGTCAAAATGTCTATACTGCCCAGAGCAATCTACACTTTCAATGCCATTCCGATCAAAATTCCACCAACATTCTTCAAAGCATTGGAACAAACAATCTTAAAATTTATATGGAACCAAAAAAGACCCCAAATTGCTAAGGAATTGCTGAAGAAGAAAAACAAAGCTGGGGTCATCTTGTAACCTGACTTCAGGCTTTATTACAAAGCTGTGATTACCAAGACAGCATGGTACTGGCACAAAAACAGAGAAATAGAACAATGGAACAGAGTAGAGAGTCCAGATATGGGCCCACAAATCTATGGTCAAATCATCTTCGACAAAGAAGGAAAAAAATATCCAGTGGAAAAAAGATAGTCTCTTCAATAAATGGTGCTGGGAACATTGGACAGCTACATATAGAAGATTCTCTCTTGATCTTTGACTGACAATTTAATTATGATGTGTCTAGATATGAATATCTCTGAGTTTATCTCACTTGTTCGTGTTTGTTTTTAGACTTAATAGCATATGTCAAGGTCTTGGGTAAATAAATTAATGTTTTTCATTAAATTTGAGGTATTTTCTGGGCACCTGGGTAGCTCAGCCATTTAAGGGTCTGCCTTTGGCTCAGATCATGAACCTGGGGTCCTGAGATTGAGTCCTGCCTCAGGCTCCCTGCTCAGCGGGAAATCTGCTTCTCCCTCTGCCTCTGCCTTCTTCTCTGTATGCTTGTGCCCTCTCTTTCTATCTCTCTGTAAAATAAATAAACAAAATCTTTAAAAACAATTTAAAAATTTGGGATATTTTCCACCATTATTTTTTCAAATATCCTCCCCCACATTTTCTTTCTCTAATCTCCTCTTAGGACTCCCATCAGTATATGTTGGTATACTTTTGAGTATCCTATAGGTTTCTAAGTTTATCTTCATTTTCTTCATTCTTTTCTATTTCTGTTTCTCAGAGAGGATAATCTCAATTGACCTCCTTTCATGTTATTACTTCTCTATTCTGCCACCTCAACTCTGCCTATATAGTCATTTTTGACTTTCAGTTATTGTTCTTTGCAACCATAGGGTTTTAATTTTTTAAATAATTTTGTTTTCTTTATTGTTGTCTCCACTTGTTAAACATTGTTGCCATAATTTTTTAAAATTCCAGAATCATGGTTCCCTTAATTCCTTTGGCATTTGCAAAATTGCTAAACTAAAGTTCTATTTTTTTTTCTTCTAATTACTTCAACAACTGAAACTCCTCCAGGAAAGTTTTTATTGACACTTTCCTCCCTTACATGGGTGTATTTCCTGTGGGGCTTGTATTTTTTGTTGGAAACTCAGCATTTTATGTAATGTTACATGACAGCTCAGGACATTGCATCTGTTTCTCTCCCCAGGAATAATTTAGGTGCTTTTTTGTTCTGTTTCGTTTTTAATTGCTGTTTTATTGTTGTTAGTGGCCTTCCTGGACTCATACTACAAAGTGCTTATTCCCTGTAATGCATGGTCCCACAACACTGGCAATTGGATACTTTGGTGATCCACTGGTGATTGTTCAAAGGTTTCCTTAAATGCTTTGAACCAAAAATTTTTATCATCTCAGCCAAGGGGATCTGTGTATATGTTGGGGTTCTTAGTCAACATTTAAGCAGTTTCTAATTCTATCTTAGACTTCATGTCCTGCTTGTGCAGGGACTCAGGAACCCTTGGCATGAGAGCCTGAAGATTTTGCTGGTCTTCCTTGGCTACATGCACAGTCCTGCACATGGATATGATCTTGGAGAATCTCAACATGTCAGTGCTTTACAAAATGCCCTGTAGACATTCTTGGAAAAAGACTTTACCAAGTCTTTCTTTCAAGTTTTGACCAAGCTCCTATTTTCCCCAATTCAGCTAGAATATAGGTACTCAATAATAAGAGAGAGAGATAAAATACTTTCTCTACTTGATGTCAAACTATCTATGTGAAGGTTTCACCATAAAAAGAAGAGGAAAATTTTGTCTGAAGTGTCTGTGTCTATTAAATTAAAACTTTTACAACTGCTGATGTTTTTACTGTTGTTGCTACTACATACTCACCATCTCATTAAAAAAAATTACCCCCGGACTCCTCCATAGTTTTGGTATCCTTTGCATATATTTCTTTAATCTGGTGATTCTTAGTGTTTGCCACTGTGTTGCTTTTCCCATAGATATTCTCTGTGCTTTTACTTATTATACTCTCCTTCTACCTTCTTAACTCATTTTACTTAACATTCTCATGTCATATGCACTAGGTTTCAATCATAGGTTTAAGTCTCCATCACATGGCTCACAACTTGCAATTCCATTTGAATTCTTCCTATTCTTTAATGACTTCAAAATTGCATAGACTATTTTTTCCATCATGCTACCCTTTCTGTTTCACCTACTCAGTTGTTTCTATTACTATTCACGTTACATTTTTGTGATCATACTGCTTTCAATATCATTCAACAACCTCATCTCATCCTTTTTCCCTGACCTGTCTAGTCTGCTACACTTGTTTACTACAGTTGCTGTGAAATTGTTCCTGCAATGGTACCAACATTTTGCCTGCTAAGGTAGAAAGACACTCTCATATTAAAACACACACACACACACAGACACACACACACACACACCAACACAAAAAAACCCACTACTTTTTACCCAATATTGTTTATAATCATTTATTTGCACATCAGCTTACTTCTATAAACTATAACCTCTTAAATAAGTAAATTTCTTATGAAAACATACCTATAAATTTTGATTTATTGTTTTATTTATTTATTTTAATATTTTATTCATTTCTTCAAAAGAGAGAGAAAAAGTGCACATGCACAAGTGGTGTGAGAGGGAGTAAAGATGTGGGAAGAGCAGGGATGGTTGAAGAGAAACAAGCAGACTCTGAGCAGAGCATGGAGTCTGATGTGGACCCTGAGATCATGACCAGAGCCAAAACCAAGAGTCAGACATTCAACCAACTGAGCCACCCAGGTACCCTTTTATTTTTTTATTTTTTAGTAAGCTCTATGCTCAAAGTGGGACTTGAGATCAAGCATCACCTGATCTACTGACTGAGCTAACTGGGTACCCTATATACCCATAATTTTGAATGAATGCTGTCTCTCTTTTGAAAACAGCTCTGAAGATTCCCATTCTATTCCTCAAGCTCCCTTATCTTTAGAAACAGGCAGTTTATCCTCTTCTTAAATTTGTCAAAGTATTTATCTCTTTAAATATTAGAATAAGCCCTTTTAAAATTATCTTTTGTATGAAATTAAATAGTGTGATGTCTAGCAAGATTTTACTTTATTATTTTGTCTAATTTAATTTAATTATTTCATTCATTTTTTTAGAGATGGAGAGAAAGAGAGCTTCTCAAGTAGACCACCCCCCCATCCCGGAGAGGAGAGCTCCACACTAGGGTTCTATGTCATGATACTGAGCTCATGATCTGAGCCAAAATCAAGAGTCAGACACTTAATAGACTGAGCCACCCAGGCACCCCAATCCCAAATATTTTATTCTTGAGCTTAGTTGTTTGCTCCTCTTTGCCCTTTAGTGCTCTACTTCCTTTTAAGTATATATTAGAGCTTGTTTATTCACAAATCTACCTAGGGGAGAAATTAGATACAATTAAAATATGTATTTTTCACCAACAAGAGCCATACCCTTCTTGAATTCAGCTATGCCACAAATAATTACCACTGATGGAATGTAAGTGTAATTAATGTATGTTTCCCTCAGGTTTTACCTCTTTAAAAAAGGATATGGGATCTCCTGTACTTTTCTTTTGTTAACATGCCAGATATTGAGGGTTTTAAGTTCTTTCAGAATAGCAGATCCACAAGATGGATGGTACATATTCTCATAAATTAAAATGTGTGGGAAAACGTACATTGTATTACACATGTGATAAATTCAAAGTCAGTATAATGTGTGTCTTTTAACAGTAATTAACTTTATCTTAAATAAAATATTTTTTCCACTATTATTTTATCAATTTTTATTTACCTCTTTAGCTAGTACACTTCAGCTTATGATAAAAGTATAGCAGAGTACTCACAAATGCACCTTCCTTTACCATAGCCAGTGTCTGATTTCGGGCACTGAAAGTATGCTTGAGATTGCTATATTCCAAGCTGTAAATGAAAGGGCAGAATAAAGACTGACTCCATCTTGTGTGCTGTGCACTCCATCTTGTGTAAATCCCCATCTTGATCCCTCCCCAGAAGAACTGCGTGTGAATATTGTCCAACCCTGGCCTGGCCCGCCTTACACCCCTGACGCTTGGCCTAATCAGTATAAGGCACCGACATCACCCCACTTATTGCCGCCTGCCCCCTATGAAACTGCCCTGCTTTGGAAAAATCTCTCTCTGGATCACGCTACCGCATTGGTGAGTGTGGGAGACTGAGCTCAAGCTAGCTCGAATAAAGGCTCTTTGTTTTTGCATTGGACTCAAGTCCTTGCTGGTCTTTGGGGACCTCAAAATCTGGGCATATCATTTGGGGGCTCATCTGGGATCCCCAAGCCTCCAAGGGACCCCGACCCAAAGAGCCTAACTGGCCACAGTTGGTGTCTGTCTGCTTGTTTTCTGCCTCTCTTGTATGAGCTCATTATTCTGGTAGTGCCCCACATGGTCTAGGTGGACGCACTAGTGGACAAAGGGCTGGAGGATTCAGAAAACATTCAGATCCTCTCTGGAGGCACGTAGAATCCCCTTGGTCTGAAACGAGGGATGTGGAATCCTCTTGGTCTGAAATGAGGGACAGGGAATCCCCTTGGTCTGAGACAGGTGGGTCACTCCTGCCGGTCGGTGTGAGGCTGTCATCTAGCTTTCAGTTTTGCTTCCACGGAGTTGGAAGACTGTTCTTGGGCGCCCTCTGTTTGTTTGTTTGTTTGTTTGTTTGTTTTTGTATTCTTCTGTTTTATTCTGGGACAGTCTCAGACTACTCTTCTGGTGATGGGGGATTGAGAAAATCCCCATCCGTGGCTGCCAGGGAGTTCCAGGTCCCCCTAGGCTAGGCGGTCACCAGGGGTTTGAGTTCCCTAGCCTAGGCAGTCATGTTTTAAGACCCATCCTATTGGACAGAAGTGGAGCCTGATCAACTCCCATTAGTCCGGGGCACTGGTGTGGGGGAGTGTCCAACCTGTTTGAATGTGACAAGTCCCTGAGTGTGTGGGTGTGTGGGGTGTGGAGGGGGGGGTGGCGGTGGTGCCAGGGCAGGGGGGGGTGGCATGGCCTGCGAAAAAGGAAGGAAGGACAACTCCCAGCTTTCACCCTCCCGCCTCCCACTCTGGCGGCCAGGCCGGGCCATGCCCAAGAAGGTGGCGACAGTGGTGGCCCAGCAGAAGGGACTTTCCTGGCAGCCCAGTGGTGAGGAGCATGCTCTGTGAGTTTGCTCTGTGAGTCTGCCTGGTTTATGGTTCCTGCAAGCTCTCCAGGAGGCTGGGGTGGTTGGCTCTATGTGGAATGCAGGTTCAGGTGATGGGAGGTGTTGACAGCTGTGCTCAATCCATAACTTGCAGGATTGCTGAAACTTTATTTTAGAAACTTGTGTTTCAAAACTGACTTCTGGTGTAACAGTTTGCAATCTGTTACTCCTCAGCCTTCACTGGAGATTAAGGTTTCTGAAGAAAGCAAAATTCTACTAACTGTAACAAAGAGTGATGGAAATGAGGAAAGCAACTCTGTATGTGAAAAAGTAGGAGATATGTAAAAAAAAAAAAGATAAAGAATGGGAATGCTATTTTGTTAAATATAAAAGAAGGTAATTTGTACCAAATGAAATGATTGTTTAAAAAAAAATGGGGGCGCCTGGGTGGCTCAGTTGGTTAAGCGACTGCCTTCAGCTCAGGTCATGATCCCAGATACCTAGGATTGAGCCCCACATCGGGCTGCCTGCTCGGTGGGAAGCCTGCTTCTCCCTCTGCTCAGCATGAACCAAGATTGAAATGAATGGGTTTTAAACTATACGATTGAAACTCTGCTTTCTCTTTGTTCAAAAGGCAAGGTTTTCTCCTATTGTTGGTCTGCTCTTGATAAGAAAATGTAAATAATTGTTCTCTTTGCCTGCCCAGGGAAACCAGTTTCTATGATTTTCATTTATCACCTCTTTGGAATCCCTAATCCTATTTAGGCTTGTGCTTTAAAAATCTAAGGTTTTACCAAACTTCCTGAGATTTAAATCATAAATGAACTCTTCTTAACTTATTAGGCCTTTTATTTAGTTTGCTAAATCACTTAGGAAGTACTGTTAGACAAATGAGAAACCTTGGGTTACATTTGAATGGGTGCTATAACTATTCTGGAGGTAATGTGTCCTACCTAAAGTTTTAATGTAGTAGTACAGAATCATCACTAAGTGTTCTGACTATTGAAGTGGTGTGTGTCATAGAATAACTAAGGTTCCCTTATCAATACTATTGTGGTAACTCTCAAATTGGATCATTGGCAGTGTCTGTTTCTGAGTTTTTTTACAATGGTTATTGTCTTGCAAAATAAGTTTCATCTGCAAGGAGATTCATGTAAAGGTAGGGAGAGTCTCCATTTATACCACCAGGCTCTGTTGGGGGTACTCCAGGCAGCTCCAAGGAGGCCCATAAATTTATCCAAGATTAGTGCGGTGACTCAAGGTAAGAATGAGTCCCCAAGGACTTTTCTGGAAAGGCTTATTGGAGCCTATAAAATGTACAGCCCGATTGACCCTGAGGCACCCCAAAACCAAAGGGCAAATAACCTAGCCTTTACTAGCCAGTCAGCCTCAGACATAAGAAAAACTTAGCTGAATTAGTGAGCATAGCAGAAGAGGTGTTCAACAAAAGGGAATGAAAGACAGACTAGAAAAATAGTTAAGGTTTTGGCATTACATGAAGTAGGAAAAGGCCAGCAGAAAGGGAAGAGGCAGATAGGAGATGGTCAATGGAAGGAAAAGCTTAAAAGTGGAGAAAGCAAATGGAAGGACTTAGAGTCAGATCAGTGTGCTTACTGCAAGGAAAAAGGACACTTGGCCAGGGAATGCCCTAAGAAGAAAATGGCAATACTGGCCACCAAAGACTGAAAGGGCCATGATTTGGAAGCCTCCCCCCCCCCCACCACCAAACCTCAGGTTAGAGTTAAGGTAGAGGGGAAATCAATTGACTTTTTGATGGACACGGGAGCCCAATTCATTGTTTCTAAGGCCTATGGGAAAACTATCTGCAGAGGAAACCTGGGTACAAGGGGCAAATGGCACAGAAAGACATAAATGGACAACAGAAAGGACTTTAAATTTGGCCTCGGGAATCATTACACATCAATTCCTGGTCCTTCTTAATGCCCCATATAACCTGATGGGGAGAGACTTCCTCCACAAGTTATGGGCTGGCATTCAGTTTTCCGAGGGGGACATAAACGTGACTTTGGGACAACTAACTATGCAGATGCTTGTGGCAACAGTGGATGAACACCTCCTTTATGAGCCATTCTCAAAACCAGAGACAGAGGAGGGAGGCCTTCTCCAAACCCTGCAGGTGGAGTTTCCCAAAATCTGGAGAAAGGGAAAGGCTCCTTGCCTGGCTGACGGACGGCCTCCAGTAAAAGCAACTGGTATGACTGTTCACATCTGGCAATACCCCCTCCCCTGGAAAGCAAAGGAAGGTATCAGAAGGTATCCATCCAACTGTGTCTAACCTCTATACCTTACTCTCCCTCCTGGGCCCCAAGAGAACTGTGTATACTGTCCTAGATCTCAAGGATGCATTTTTTTTTTCTGCATACCTTTGGCAAAGTAGTCTCAGACCCTCTTTGCTTTTGAGTGGTCTGACCCACAGGAGAGCTTCCAGGGCCAGCTCACCTGGACAAGACTCCCCAAGTGTTCAAGAATTCACCTACCATCTTTGACGAGGCTCTAAGTGAAGATTTACATGGGGGCAGCTACATAGTCGATGGAAAAAGGTATGCGAGGGCTGCAATGGTCTTTCCTGAGCAGGAGCTCTGGAAGGCGGCCCTGCACCCCCCCCCCAGAACCTCGGCACAGAAAGCGGAGTTGATTGCACTCACCAGGGCACTGCAGATGGCTAAGGGTAAGGCTGCCAACATCTACACAGACAGCAGGTATGCCTTTGCTACTCTCCATGTACATGGGGCTATTTATAAAGAAAGGGGCTTATTAACAGTAGGAGAAAGATGCCCCATCGTTTGCACCTTCTAGCTCAGTTGACAGCAGCAATAACACAGACTCTGAATTTGAAAAAGGCCTAAAGCACAAGGCTAAGAATTCAGAGCCCCAGAAAACTATGACCCCCGTCAAGAATGAATACAAGTTTGGCAAGGATGACTAGCAGGACAGAGTCCCTCCAGTGGATGAAAAACATTTACTAAAAAAGGATTACAGAAAAACAAAAACAAAAACAAAAACAAAAACTAAATCAAATAGTTTTATTTCTATTTATTTCTATACCCAAAATGGAAATGAAAAGTTACACTAAAAATAACACAATTGTTCCAAAGAAAGTGGCTCATTGCATCCTGTCAGACCCGTCAGATGAGGAGGACGTTGGTGTTGCTGTGGGGACAGGAGAGAAGCTGAGACTCTCGGCACACACAATACTGCCCAGTAACAAAACACAGGAACCTTCCAATTCCAAACAGCAGAAGGAAAAAAAAAATAATAACAAAATGAAAAAGAAGAGAAAGAAGGAAATAAAAGGCAAAAAAGTGCGATTTGGGAAGAAGAATGACAAGTTCTGTTCATCAGAGTCAGACAGCGAGTCCTTGGAGAGTGGCGAGGATGACAGGGACTCCGTAGGGAGCTCTGGCTGCCTCAAGGAGTCCCCACAGGTGCTGAAGGACCCATCCCTTTTCAGCTCTTTGCCTGCTCCACCTCGTCCCACGAGAGCGCCACTGCCCAGAAGCATAACCCTAGCCATGCTGACCCTCACGTCAAGCACTGGCAGACAGAAAATTGGAAAACCATTTCTTCTCCTGCCTGGTCAGAGGTCAGCTCTTTCTCAGACTCCACAAGGACGAGGATGACAAGCAAATCTGACTACTCCTTGGAAGACTCCAGTGTGGAGTCCTTGAAGCCCACACAAGAAACAGGAGCACAGGAAGAGGGAGGGCCTGAAGAGCACTCTGTCTGAGAAAAAAAAAAAAAAAAAACTCTTTCCACACCACTGTGGATGGCGTCATCCCCAAGCTGGACAAGGAGGGGAAGGTTGTTAAGAAACACAAAACACAAACACAAAAACAAGGAGAAAGGGTTGTGCTTGGTCAGTCAGGAAGTCAAGTTGAAAAGCTTCACCTCCGAGTATGAGGACTCCAAGGAGAGGTCTGAGAAGGCCATCCTTCTGGACAACGATATGTCCAGTGAAAACAAATCGAAAGCCTTGAAGCACAACAGGGACCACTTTAAGAAGGAAGAGAGACCTGACAAAATAAAGTCAGAGGAGAAGAAATGGCTCTTTAAAGAGGAGGTGGTCAAGGTTTCCAAGGATGAAAAATCCCTGAAGAGGATCAAAGACATGACAGGTCTTTTTGAGAAGAAAAGGACCCTTTAAAAAATAAAGCAGAAAAGGATAAATTAGTAATGGAAAAGACTCCTAAAGAGAAAAAAACCTGAGACTGTACAAAGAGGAAAGAAAAAAAAAGTCAGGCCCTCAAAATTAGGAAAAAAAAAAAAAAGATTTAAAAAAGGACAGACTTTCGAAAGGAGAAAAAGGGGAAAGTGAAGTTAGAGAAATACAAAAACAAGTTCAGTGACAAAGATAAAAGCTACCAGAGAAAATAATTCTTAGGTTTGATTTGCCTCTGGTGATCAGGTCAGGTAACAGCCCTGCATTTGTGAGTTCAGTCTCATGGGCATTGGCAAAGGCCGTGGGCACAAATTGGAAACTACACTGTGCCTACTGGCCCCGGAGTTCCAGACAAGTAGAGAGAATGAACTGGACTCTTAAAGAGACCTTGACAAAGCTAATTCTAGAAACTGGAGGTGGATGGGTGGATCTCCTCCCTTTGCCCTCCTTAGGGCATGGTGTAGTCCCTATTTAAACAAGGTTACCCCATATAAAATATGTTTGGGAGACCCCTCCCCTCTCTTAATGGCTAAAAGAAATTGCCTTGGCGGAAATGACTGACCAGTTTGTACTCCAGGCATGGCAGACGCTGCAGTCTGTCTTAAAGGAAGTTCACGTGGGAGTCTGGGCTGCCCACTCTGGAACAGAGGTTAAGCCACACCCTCATCAACCTGGAGATTTAGTCTAGGTGCATGGTCACCAGATGGGAAACCTGGAACCTTGCTGGAATGGACCATTTACTTTCATCCTGACCACCCCCACTGCAGTAAAAGTAGAAGGCATCAGGACCTGGATTCACGCGTGTCACATCAAATAAGCTGAGGATGAGGACGCCCCCCAGAGATGGAAGCCACTGATGATGGACCCCACTGACTATGGAATGAACTTTGTTGTTACTTTTATTGTTGCCTAATGATATGGGAGCTTCTGAGTCACTGTATATATTTGAGAATGATTGTGAACACTTTCCATCTGTGTGCAACTGGCTCTGATTATTAACCCTCTCTCCTACCCTTTCCTGGATAATTGAAATTGGTCATGGTAGATTTTGTTCATAGATTTGAACAGTCTTTTGGCTGTTATTAGTTGGCAATATAGATCCGGGGAAAAAGTTTCATTTGGCAGAGGGTCAAGGATTTGACCTATTCCCAAAGAAAAGGGGGAAATGAAAGGTCAGAATAAAGACTAACTCCATCTTGTGTGCTGCGCACCCCATCTTGTGTAAATTCCCAGCTTGACCCCTCCCCAGAAGAACTGTGTGAGAATATTGCCCAATCCTGGCCTAGCCTGCCTTACACAACTGACACTTGGCCAAATCAGGATAAGCCACCAACATCACCCCACCTGTTGCCACCTGTCCCCTATAAAACTGCCATGCTTTAGAAAAATCTCTCTCTTTGCATCATGCCACTGCATCGGTGAGGGGTGGGAGATTGTGCTCGAGCTAACTTGAATAAAGGCTCTTTGTTTTTGCATCAGACTCAGCTCCCTGCTGGTCTTTGGGGATCTCAAAATCTGGGCATATCATAAACTCTTTCTGGATAAAGCTAATTTGGAAGAATGTTTCCTAAGGAAGTTTTCTAGCTTACAGAAGAAAGTGAAGTCTATGCTTTCCTTTTGGAAAACAAAGGTGAGCTGAAGCAAGGCTGCCTTAAGGTCATGTCCAGGGTCATATCAGTGAATGACATAAAGCCCTGCTGCTTTATGATATCCTTCCCAGGGCAGAGTGATCAGAGCTCATTCTGTTTCTTTTTTGGATAAAGCATCTTTCAAATCCATCCCATGGTTTCCATTGAAATACAGATGCCAAGGATACATCAGCACTCAGAAGATGATTTGTGAGAAACCTAAGAAAAAATGACATATTAAAATGGAATACCATATTAACTGGAATTAAATACTTCAATTCAATAATTGCCAGCTTTGAGTTCCTGTTAGGACTCTGGACAGAATGGAGGGATAGACTGCAAAGTGTAAAGATCTGTCTCAAACACCCTATCTTTGTCATTGATCCTGGCCCATGGTATACTCTGTTTGGACATATGATTTTGTTTTTAAGCTTTTAATGCTTCTTTTCTTCATTTTTATTTGCCACAGACCTGCAGTCTGATCATTCATACAGGTTCCCTCTGCAAGGTATGGAGTGCCATGTTCTTCCCTCAAAGTGAGGGAGCTCTGCAAAGTTGCAGTCATCAACACCAAAAAAATATTTGTTTCCATTTTTTCTTGTCTGTTTAACTACTATAATTTCTTTGACACTATTTCCTCTTACTTCACTTACAATCAAGTTAATTCTTTCTTTTCTTAGTTTTGAATTCTCTTACACCAATGCTTATATTCTGAGGCACGATAATTATAGGTTTGTAGGTGCATGACATACTTATTTTAAAACTTAGTAAAGCCATTACTAACATAAGTAGTTTAGATATTGCAACCTCCTGTCTGCATGAGCACTCATTCACCTCCCTATGCTGGGAGGAGGTAAAAGACTCTAATGAGATAATGATTTACAGGTACCATTTGTTGGAACATGAAGTATATAACTGTCAATAAGGACATGAAGTATATAGCTGTCAATTAAAGTGAGGATTGCTCCTACCTGTAATTGATTGTTCCATAGATTAGGATATAACTAGGCACATCTGTTTTGTTGTATGGACTCTCAAAGGCACTATTGTCACTCGAGAGTAATGAACCATCACTCAAAGAAACCCTTTGATCTTAGAGTTTCTATCTGAAAAAATGTAATGCCATGTTCTAAATAAAGAACCCTGAGAACAGTGTTTTCAGGAGATCCCAACACCACTCTTCAAGTCTGGTCTCCTCATTTGAAAATGCCGACACCTTCCCCACCTTCTGGACCCTGACTGTTTCTGGGGCTAGCTTCCAGCATTTATTTTACCTGTTTTTTTAAAAAATATTTTATTTACTTATTTGACAGAGAGAAACACAGCTAGAGAGGGACACGAACAGGGGGAGTGGGAGAGGGAGAAGCAGGCTTCCCGTGGAGCAGGGAGCCTGATGCCAGGCTTGATCCCAGGACTTCAGGTTCATGACCTGAATGGAAGGCAGATGCTTAATGACTGAGACACCCAGGCACCCCTTATTTTACTGTTTTAAAGTATTCCTCATCTTAAATGTGCACAGACTTATGTGTATTAGTGGTTTCCCCATAGTTAATGATTGACAACAGTATCCTAAAAGCAATCTCTCATCATCAGCAGTTAAAAATAAACAGTTGGGGCACCTGGGTGGCTCAGTTGGTTAAGCAACTGCCTTCGGCTCAGGTCATGATCCCAGAGATGCAGAATCGAGCCCCACATCAGGCTCCCTGCTCGGCGGGAAGCCTGCTTTTCCCTCTCTCACTCCCCCTGCTTGTGTTCCCTCTCTGGCTATGTTTCTCTCTGTCAAATAAATAAAATATTTAAAAAAATAAATAAACACTTAACTGTTTTACAGTGTATGCTAAATTCCCAAAACTAACCTGAGTACATTTTATGCTAAACCATTTGATCTTTGTATTACTCTTCTGAATGAAGTTCTCATAATGTCTTATTTTATAAATGAGAGAGCTGAGGTATGTATCAGTCTAAGACCATGCCCAAAAACACAAAATGGAAAAGCAGTGGTGCCAGATTTTAAACCCAAGCATTCTAATGAAAGAGTGCACTCTTTTTTTTTTTAATTAACACATAATGCATTATTTGTTTCAGGAGTACATGTCTGTGATTGTCTTACACAATTCACAACCCCCACCATAGCACATACCTTCCCCAATGTCCATCACCCAGCAACCCCACCCTCCACTCCAGCAACCCTCAGTTTGTTTCCTGAGACCAAGAGTCTCTTATGGTTTGTCTCCCTCTCTGGTTTTGTCTTGTTTTATTTTCCCCTCCCTTCCCTTATGATCCTCTGTCTTGTTTCTTAAATTCCTAATATAACTGAGATCATATTATAATTGTCTTTCTTTGATTGACTTATTTCACTTAGAGTCATACCTCTTTGTTCTATCCATGTCATTGCAAATGGCAATATCTCATTTTTGATGGCTGCATAATGTTCCATTGTATATATATATATATATATATATATATATATATATATATACCACATCTTCTTTATCCATTCATCTGTTGATGGACATATAGGTTCTTTCCATAGCTTGGCTATTGTGGACATTGCTGCTATAAACATTGGGGTGAACGTGCCACTTCAGATCACTACATTTGTACCTATAGGGTAAATACCCAGTAGTGCAATTGCTGGATCATAGAGTAGCTCTATTTTCAACTTTTTGAGGAACCTCCATACTTTTTTCCAGATTTGGCTGCACCAGCTTGCATTCCTATCAACAGTGTAGGAGGGTTCCCCTTTCTCCACATCCTCATCAACACCGGTTGTTTCCTGACTTGCTAATTTCAGCCATTCTGACTGGTGTGAGGTGTCTCACTGTGGTTTTGATTTGTATTTCCCTGATGCTGAGTGATGCTGAGCACTTTTTCATGTGTCTGATGGTCATTTGGATGTCTTCTTTGCTGAAATGTTTGTTCATGGAAAGACTGCACAATTAACCGCAACACAGTGTTGTTCAAACAGATGAAGTTATCCCACCAGCAATAACTGCAAATATCCACATGATGAAATATAGAGGCTACAAGCCCTGTTATTTTTTACTTTGAAGCTCACTGGATTAGCATTAAGTTGGATACATGTATGGACAAATTGCGGATTGATAGGAATCACAGTGTTTTGTTCAATTATTGGTTTGACTGAAAGAAATTTCTCTTGGTTATGATTATAACGAGTCACCATGTAATTATTCCACAATATGTTGTGAACCACAGAAGGCTATTATTTCCTTTATCAGAAGTCTAGACTATAGACAGCTTCTTGCTGTTATGGCTCATATACACATATTTTAGGTAATAAATAGTAGAATTAAAGATTGTTTAAAGACATATTAGTTAATGGGACACCTGGGTGGCTCGGTCATTAAGCAACTGCCTTCAGCTCAGGTCATGATCTGGGAGTACTGGGATCCAGCCCTACATCAGGCTCCCTTCTGGGCAGGAAGCCTGCTGTCTTCACCCCCTCTCACTTCCCTTGCTTGTGTTCCCTCTCTACTTGTGTTTCTCTCTGTCAAAAAAATATATATGTGTGCCTTGAAGGCTCAGTTGTTGAGTGTCTGCCTTTGGCTCAGGTCATGATCCTGGAGTCCTGCGATTGAGCCCCACAGAAAATTTGAAAACAAACAAACAAACAAACAAATAAATAAAATCTTTAAAGATATATTAGTTAATAAAAATAAAAGCTTCTGGTTACTGTGAATTGGTAAATGTATTTTTGGAAGTCAATGTGATCAGACTGAAAAAGACAAATACCATATGATTTCACTCATATAGAATCTAAAAAACAAAACAAATGAACAAACCAGAAGCAGAATCAGTCCTATAAATAGAGAACAAATCAGTGGTTCCCAGTGGGAAGGAGGATTAGAGGATGGGCAAAAGGGGTGAAGGAGAGTGGGAAATGCAAGCTTCCAGTTGTGGAATGAATACATCATGGGAATAAAAGTTTCTGCAGGAAATATGGCCAATAATGTTGTGAGAGCAGTGCATGATAACAGCATCTGTGCTGAAGATGCTACATTTGTGGTGAGCACAGCATGATGGATAGGGATGTTGAATCTTTATGATGCTCACATGAAACTAATGTAACATTGTGTGTCACTATACTCAAAGAAAGAGACTAAACCCCACCCTACCAATCGAACCAAATTAAGTGAGAGTTTTTATAGTCTGATAATACTTGTTTAGTTATTTCACCTTTGGAGATGTGATGTAAATAACATTGAAATAATTCAATATTAAAACATGCAGGTGTGCCTGCATGGCATAGTCTATTAAGTATCTGACTCTTGGTTTCAGCTCAGGTCATGATCTCAGGGTCATGAGTTTGGGCTTGAGATTCTCTCCCTCTCCCTCTGCCCTGCTTTCTTGTGCACATTCTTCCTCTAAAATAAATAAATAAATCTTTAAAAATAAGGTAAAATACATAGAAAATAACAAAATTAGTGAAAATATTAAAATATAAAATATTAAATGTTTTCCATGTGTCATATTGTGGTTTGATTTTATTTCAAACAGCCAATAAACTGAAAACATAACTTCCTATAATTTTTTATGCAAGTGGACAGCATCAACCATGCCTATTGCAAGGCATAGAAGAACCCAGGAAGAAGAGTTCGAGACTACTTTCAGTTATTCATCAGGGTAGCCATACATTTCAATAATCATGTTATACCAATTTGGGCTGGAACTTACATATTTTAGTTCTCAGAAATCTTCTTGTTTGGGAAGAAGAGACTAATCACTTGGTCACGAATCTGCTTGGTCTTGACACCATACACCAAGGGATTGACTGTGGGAGGCACCAAAAGATACAAACTTGCAAAAATTATGTGAATGCTTGGAGGTACCTTCTTGCCGATACGGTGAGTTAGGAAACTAAACAGAGCAGGTGTGTAGGAGACAAGTATAGTGCAGACATGGGCAGCACAGGTACCCAGCGCTTTAGAGCGGGCATTCTGGGAAGACAGCCGGAAGACTGCCTGGAGGATTTTGATATAGGATGCAGCTATGAGCCCTAGGTCCAACACCATCACTGAAAGGGCCACAGAGATTCCGTATGCGCGGTTAACAAGGGTGTTGGCACTGGCCAACTTCACCACAGCCATGTGCTCACAGTAGGCATGGTTGATGACATTTTTAGTGTAATATGGTAGCCTTTTAATAAGAAGAGGACCTGGAAAAACCATAAAGGTGGCTCGAATCACACCAGCTAGACCCATTTTAATGACCACTGGTGTTGTCAGGATGGTTGTATAACGCAGTGGGATACAAATAGCTACATAGCGGTCAAATGCCATGGCAACCAAGAGGGCTGACTCCACTATGCAGAATGTGTGAATGCAGTATAACTGTACTAGGCACACATCAAAGTCAATCCAATGTGCATCCAACCAGAAGATACCAAGCATCTTGGGGGCTGTGGAAGAGGCAAGAGCCATGTCATTCACTGCCAGCATACAAAGGAAGAAATACATAGGCTGGTGGAGGCTTGGTTCTAGTTTGATGGTGACGATGATTATGCTGTTTCCCAGCAGGGTCAGGGCAAACAGGAGGAAGACAGGGATGCCAATCCAGCAGTGAAAAGCTTGCAAACCAGGAACACCAACCAGGAAAAAAGAGGAGATGTAGTGATGTGTAGCATTGTCTTCCATATTAAAACTGGAAAGTTTGCAAACTTGGATACAAAGTAGCCAGGCTAGTCTCCTATGGGCAAAAATCAGGTTGATAGAATGATTGATTTGCTATATGAAGATTACAGGCATACTAAAATAGCCTATCTAAAGGGCTGACTCTTCTCTGAATATTCTGTAAAATGTTGGGTCAATCACTTCCCTATTATGAACCCCAGGATCTTCATTTGCAAATAAAAAGTTCTTTTTAAACTGTCTCTTCTCTGTTCAATAGTATTCTAGTGTACTTTTTAATTTTTATTATCTACTAAGTATACAAGTCGTGATAAAATTTGCTTCTTTGTGCTTAGGAGTTTTCTGTATTGTGTCATATAGACATCAGCTTTGCTTTAAGAAAGGAAAAGGCCACTCCTCTCAGGGACTTCTCAATGAAGTGTGGAAATACATGCAGGCATACTCAAGCATACAGGTGCTTGCATGCATATACACAATGATTTGCAGGTTATGCAAAAGGCAGTTGTAATCTTAACAACATGGTAGTCTACAGACAACTTAATCAAATAGTCAGGAATACAGAATAAGAGAATAAGGAATCCAAACAGCTTAAATATAACCAAAATTCTTGTGAACATTAAAAATAATAAATGCTCATCCTCAGCCATGGCAAAAGCTTTATTTAAGAAAAGATCTTAAAGATAATCAGAAGGACAGGATATTAAAAGCATGTCTCAAAAGTGAGGAATATGAACTGAAAACAGTAGAAAAACACAAATCTGCTATTAGAATTTTAAATTAATATTCTCCAGAAAACAGGTTTTTTTTTTGCAATGGCTATATCTACACAACTTTTTATTTAATTCAAAAACAAGTATCTATATGACTGTACTTATCAATCCACTCAATTTTATTAAGTGTATACTATGTTTCAAGTTATAAAGAAAAACTATTGTTGCTTTTTTCTGAGCCATCCAAGGAAAGTTAGCTTTATTCAACATCTCCTCAAGTTACCATACACAATTTTTAAGAAGATTTACATGAAAGTTAATTTAACATTTTAAGTAATGGGGGGAAGTTGTAAATAAGTTACTCGCCCTCAGATTTTTTTTTTTTGGAAAATTTTATTTCTTTATTCTTTCAGATAATAAACATTTTTATCAACACACATTTTCAACTAATGGAAATAATGCAAGTCCATTTGGTGTTTTGCACCCTCTGACCCCGAGTCTTGATCCTGGCTTTGCAACCCGCCTAATGGTAATGAAGAACAAAACAACTTCCATCCAGTCCTCCAGTCTCAGTGCCACAAGCATCTTTTCATAACCCTTCACTGATCTGGTCATTTTGTTCTAGTAATTGCCCTCAAACCTTCTGAGGATCAAATTTCCTCCTAATGCCATAATTCTTGAATGTACATTCCAATATTCATAACTTGCCTTTTTAAAATTTGTAATTTTGCCCAATATCTGCTCTTAAACTTGCCTGGTATGGAAGTCCAACAAATATTAATAAATATTCCTGCTGATAATACCTCTTTGTTTGAATGTCCACATAATATCTGCGAGGGAAAACTTTCTGCTTTTAATATGCATATTTTCCTCTTAAGCATATGCTACTCTGGACCTATGAGTAAATATCTAAGGTGTTTCCTTATAAGAAAGTGAGAATTCAAACTTAAGTTAATCATTATAAATATTTCAGGAGAATTCAGAACTTAAACATTATCCAAAATACAAAGGCCCATAATTAGCTTAAGGATTGCCACATTGGACATGAGTCCCATAACCTCAGGTAGAATGTATGTATATCTATCTGTATATCTATATCTGTATCTATATCTATATCTATATCTATATCTATATCTATATCTATATCTATATCTATATCTATCATCTATCTATCTATCTATCTATCTATCTATCTATCTATCTATCTATCATCTATCTATCTATATAATTAGTTTGATGAAAGATATCAAAGAAGCAGGAATTTCAGCAAACCCAAAAGTGGGGAAAATACAAAGAAAGCCACACCTAGGTATATCATGATCAAACTACTGAAAATCAATGATAAAGGCAGATTGGAACAATCATTCTAAGGAACAACAATAAAAATGATGGCTGTTTTCTCATCAGAATCAATAAACATTAGAAGATAACAAAACCACGTATTTGAGGAGAAAATTGACAATCTGAAATTCTATATGCAGAAAAAATATCTTTCAAAAATGAGAGCATAAGAACTTGGGGCAAGAAACTAAAAGTACTGAACATCTAAATTATAAAAGATTTTTAAGTTAATAAAAAGAGTAGTTGGTACCTTTACAGGTTTTTCCATGTTCCATGATTTTTCCTCATTTGGGGAGAACTAAAAATTCAAGAGGATGTTTGTCAGAGAACTAGGTAGGCAGCAAGTAAATAATACACCTAGAAATATAAACATGATTTCTAGATAGAAAAATTACATAGAACAAAATATAAGTTTAATTGCTTTGTGATACATAATACTAACAAAAGTAGGTTTTATAGGCATTAGTAAATTTATTGTTTTTAAGATTTTATTTATTTATTTGACAGAGAGAAACACAGCTAGAGAGGAAACTCAGGCAGGAGTGAGAGGGAAAAACAAGCTTCCCACCGAGTAGGGAGTCTGATGCGGGGCTCGATCCCAGGACCCTGGAATCATGGCCTGAGCTGAAGGCAGAAGCTTAATGACTGTGCCATCCAGGCACACCAGTAAATTTGCTTATAAGACATTACTAAGGGGTGCCTGGGTGGTTAGCAGAATCCCTTGCCTGCAAACGGCCACACCAGAGAGCACGGTGCTAGGAGAGAACACAATGCTTTCTATGTGATCTGTTTTATTATATATAACATGTTTATACCATGTCTTAAATAATCTCACTTCCTGATATCCCAAACAGTATTTGCTATTTGCCTCAAAGTCTCCCTACCATATGCCTGTATCTCATTTGCTGGCAACAGCAGTCACATAGTCATTTAAACCAAAATTATCAGTTATCCTTGACCCTTTGCCCTTTATAACCTTAACAGTACAATCAAGCAGATATTACATCTTACTGTATCTAATCATTTGATATCCATCAAATATAGCATGTGTCATTCATTCCCATCTCCTTTAGCTGTGATAGGCCTTCACTCCCATGTAGTCTGTGTAATTATTTCTCCTGTTTCTGTTTTGGTTTTGTTTTTAAGATTTTATTTATTTATTTGACAGAGAGAGAGCACAGGTAAGCAGAGCAGCAGGCAGAGGGAGAGAGAGAAGCAGGCTCTGCTGAGCAGGAGTACAATGGTGGGCTGGATCCCAGGACTCTGGAATCATGACCTGAGCCAAAGGTAGCTGCCTAACTGACTGAGCCACCAGGTACACCTCTGTTTTTTTCTTATAAAGTCCACTTTGTCACATTATTGGCTATCTTTCAAAAATCAGATATGATTATTTTGTTTAAAACTTTATGACTGAAAATATCATCATTCAAACCAAAAATGTTAATTCACTCTGTAAGTTTTTCTTACCTCTTTCAAGCTCCCACTCTTGCCACTACTTCCTTTCAGTGTGCTCCAGAATTTCTAGCAGTTCTGGGATCATGCTATATGGTTTGATTTTTTATGATTTTAAACTGACTCTACCTTTGGACTTGGTTAATTTTTTTCCTTTATTAACTTCATAAATTTTATCTATCTTTTCAATTACTGATGAACATTTTCTGACTCTCTAAGACATATGTTGTGAATTTCAACCATTGATGACCCCTCCTATGCAATAGTCCCATCTCTTTCATACATACTGATGATCACAAATATTATATCTTGTGGTAGCTATTCCTTTACTTGTCCCCTAAGTATCCCACTATCAATATAAGACATGAAAAAAAGAGCCATATACTAAGGACTTTGTGTTTCCAGTGTTTTGTTCCCTTTTTGATACAGAGGAAGATACCAAACTGTCAGTGATTTGATTACCTGAGATATTCTTTCTGCCAGATAATGTCACATTACAATTGTGTAAAGATGGCTTTGAATCATGAGAGCACCTTATGTTCTATGGTGGCAAATGGGGAAGGCAGTGGTTCTGGACTCCCTAAATATCCCTTCATCAACAAATACATTCCTTCTCCAGCTTAATAAAAAATAGTTCATTCTCTTAATTTTCATCAGTACTGGGCTTCCTTTCAAAAAGCTACACATTGCGGAAATATGATATTATGTCCAATGGACGCCTATGTGCTGAAGCCTAAATGGGTATAGAGGGAATTATTTTGAGACATGGAAAACAGCATTTTGTGACTACATTTTTGAGTGGCAAATATAAGTCCAAAACATCCTTATTTCTGTTGATAAAGTAATGTGCTAATAACATATGTTATTCTATATTCCACTTTCATTTTTACCGGAAGCTATTATTATTCCACACTTTGCTGCCATTCAAGGAATAAGTCAAGTATATTAAAATAGTAGAGCATGACAATTTATGTGTGCCAAATACATATTTTGAGCCCCTTGAACTTTTTTTAGGGGGGAAGGACTTGAGGAAAAGACTTCGGTGTATTTTGAAAGATAATTAAAGCCAATTTATTTTTCCCAACAACAAAAAAAGACATAGAAAAGAAAGAAAACTTAAACTATGTCTGCAGCTTCAGCTTCATCCCATAAAATTTACCCCATATTTCATCTTAAAAAAAAAAAGAGACAGAGAAATAAGTAAGGAAAAAGAAAAAGCTTTTTCTAGCATAGATGATTCTCTTAAATTATCATAATCTGGAGTGTTCTGGAGTCTCTCCCCTTGCACTGATAATTTTCATTTCATTGCACTTTCATATCTCTCACTTCAAACACTCTTCATCATCAGCTTTGATGTCTACAAATAACTAGATCTCACCCAGAGTCATTGGAAACTTTGCCAAATGGCTTGTACTTTACATTTCCACCTGCATTTCTGTTCCATTAATAGATGACTTTGAAATATGTATATTTAGATCCTTTCTAACCCACTGGCCATTCACCATTCCTACTTTCCTTCCTCCGGAGATGAATTCACTACATTATACATCATCCCACACACATTTATCATCATCTATAACTGTGCCTTCTCTGAAAACCTAAATTCCAAAATACTGCATCGTGGGTATAGTATCATGCGTTCTTTTCCCATACTCTAACATGCAGTATTAATTCCTTCTCTCTAGATAAACAGATTTGGTGAAACATCACTTCAAACTTTTACTCATTAGCATACCTAAATACCTTATTCCATTTGCTTTTGTAGAGACCAAGGACAGGCCCGCCCCAAGACAGGCCACTCTAGCTTGAAGATTACTCTGAGCTGAAGGCTATCAAGACTCTACTGGCTCAAGAGAAACTTTGGTCCCTCCCTTAAGTACATTGAATAATCCAAATTGGGAGTCTTTCCTAGAATAAGAGTTATTAGCACAGACAATTTTTATCTGAGTGATCCATCCAAATGGTAAGGCAAACATCTCATTATCAAACTTCTGCTCATCTATTTGCCCTGTGAACTGTGTTTTTTCCCTCTGAAGTCCACCTCCTCTTTAGTTAGGGATATCATATAGACCTTATTTTATCTCGCTGTCCTTGGAATTTCCACATCTCTCGATTCTCTATGTACACACTATTACACCTATTTCTCTCCTGTTATTCTGTCTCATGTCAATTTGATACTTAGTTCAGCTACAAGGACTCTTGACAGGAAACTTTCTTCTGCGATTCTTTCTTTCTAATCTATTTTTCAGGTCTCCCACATTGTCTCCTATGTGTTGGGCACTACTGGGGGAAATCATAGTTCCACGGATTAGTATTACTTCAACTATATCTCAGTTTTCAAATTCTAAAATGTGGTTAATAAAAATATATTTCATTTTATTGTGTAGTTTTGAAGAGTGTATAACCCAATTACATGAAATGTTTAGTCATCCACCTGGCACATAGTAAGCACCTAATAAGTGTTAGCTATTATTATGAGAAACAATATTCAAACAGTTTTCCATAGGTAGAAAGTCTGACTGAGCCACTCAACAGGTGTTCAGTTCTTACCTCATAAAAATCATGCCTTTGTTTCTTTCAGAGTATGATGGAATAACAAAAGCACTTACTCATTCAAATGATTTCTATAAGCATATAAGTATGGACATATTAATAACTACTAAGAATTTGCATTTGTATGGGCACCTGGTGGCTCAGTCCTTAAGCCTCTGCCTTCAGCTCAGGTCATGATCCTGGAGTCCAGGGATTGAGCCCTGCATTTGGCTCCCTGCCCTGCTGGAAGCCTGCTTCGCACTGTCTCACTCCCCCTGCTTGTGTTCCTTCTCTGGCTGTGTTTCTCTCTGTCAAATAAATAAAATCTTAAAAAAATAATAATAATTTGCATTTCTAAAAGTGGCTGGAACATAGTGAGCACTTAACAAATGTTACCTCTTAATAGATTCAATTGACCTACATTTACTAACTTGTCTTTAAACAAGACTAGAAATTGTTGCTTAGAAGGGAAAATTGTTAAGAATTATAAATTCTGTGAAAATTCCTATTCTACTTGCAAATGCTCTTACATGTATATTCATCTTCACCTCCCTCATTCAAAGACATAAGGAAAGGAATTCTTCCCCATCTCTTTGTTTAATTACCCACTCCTGTACTCTCCAAACAATCTGCTCTTAAAGTCACTGAATCAATCACTTGTGTCCTCTTAAATTTGAACTTCTTCCTTACCACAGTATCCTCTTATAAGACTGCATTGGCTTTAAGACTCACTAATGTTTTGTTGTTCTCCACTTATCTCAGCCCATTTCTCACATATTTCTTAGAAGAAAATTGAAAATTCCTTATTTTGTAACATCAGTGTATGGCTGATACAGATAGGTGAAACTGCTTGTGCAAAGTAGCTTGTCTCAAAACTAATGAGAATAGCTCTATTTACTGATTTTTTTTCTTTCTATTTCTTTTCACATTCATCTCCTCCATGAGACTGACCTCATAAAAAAAGAAGATACTGAAACCCAGTAAACTCTCAATAAATTCTAAGTGCAAACTGTATGTTTTTGTATGTCTTCCACAGTCTTAAGTAATTCACATTTTTTTTTTATCCTGCAATTCATGCATCTGACCCTCCAGAGCTGGACAATATCTCCATTGTCATTTTATACTCTTGGTTTTCTTCAACCACTTTATTAGAATAGAATCTTTCAACACTGTGACTACCATGAGTTACATAACCAGAAATCACTCTGTAATAGGAAATTCTTAGATTCTTACATAAAAAGAAAAATACTAAATTAACGCTTTTTAACAGCTGAGAATATTTCCTTCCTTCTCTAGTACCAAGTCACAATATTTAAATATTTAGATGTCTCTTATAAACATGGATTGTCATTTCTCTACCAAGAAATATTCTTTTTTAATTTGACTGCCACCTTATTGATTTAAATAATACCTCATATAATAACATGAATTGTTGTTCTCTGCAAATCTTCAAATGATGGTTTTCCATTGCGGTGTCCAGATGAAGTTACTTATTCAGGAATGTTTAAAATGTATGACAACAGTGACTCTGGGACACTGTGATCTCTGTGGACCAAGATGGTAGCCATGGCTACCTTGTACTGGGATATTATAATTTACAAGGGTCTCAACAGGTTTTGGAAAGCCCTGAAGTCCTTTGATTATATCCACAGGAGACATGAAGATGGAAGGTAAACAAGACAGGTCAGAACTATGCACAGACATATTAAAACTGGAGTATCTATAGAGCATCTGTGACTCCCCAGACTTTATTTGTGGATAAAGCTCATCTGTTTCTATTTGGGGAAATACTGTTTTTAGAGGCAGACCTATAGTACCCAATGTCACCAGACTGTTAATCAAATGCTTGGCTCACAAAGAATATTTTAAGAAGACAAATGAAAGAGTTTAATGTAGACAGACATTCTTGAGAATCCTATTGAGTTCAGGAAATATTAAGGTCTGAAAAAATAATAATTCATGTTTTTTTCAAGATCTCCATTTTATTATTCTTTTCCTTTGTGCCATTTTCCTGTGACCCAACGTGCATATGTGTGGTTACTTTGTAATTCTTCTCACCAGGTTCATGGGGATTCATATGCACTCACAGATTCATGTATATTCTCTATCCTTCTATCAGTAATTCATTCATTATATTTCTTATTGTTCTGGGTTTTAAGTCTCTGATATTTTCTAAAATGGCAAATAACTGATACTGAGAGTTTTCATACATCATAGATGCTGCATTTTTCTTTTATTACTAATACATCTGAGCATCTTCACATATGCTGGAGAGGTACTTTTATTTCATTTGTACCTTTTCTCTCACATAAAGTAGCCGATTTAACTGATTGATTATTTTTATTGTTGATTTTGAGATTTTCTGGTTGACTTGCTGGTGCTTCTTACCTATTCTAACCTAAAACTAATGGTAAACTTTGCCACTGACTTCTATCTGGGTCTTACCTGTTAATGTTCTCCATGAGAAAAAAAAATCCTTCATTTTGATGTAAAATCATCCAAATTTTGCCTATTTTTTAATAGCTGACCCTGCTTTTAACATTTCCCCTGCCTTTTCCCTTGGATTTGAATCCTGAAGATCTATTTTCTGTTCTCATTTCCTGCCTAAGCTCTGGAAATCTGTAATAATGTCCCTGTACCTCTGTGTTAGCCATTCATCCTCCTGCCTTTCCCCCTTGGTTTATGAAGGAGGTCTTACTGTTGGCTTTTTCCAGCCGGGCCCACCTCACTCTCTAAACACTAGTTTTATCATTTTCCTTAAAAATGTACACAGTTCATTCTTTCTTTCCCTTTCTTATTCTTATTCTTTTCTATTTGAGAGCTGGTGCCATGGAGTTCAAAATGAATTTGAAATCGCATAGATGTAATCATCTTTCATATTTTTCACAACACTTATTTCCATATCATCTTGTCCATCTATCCAGTTCTGGTTATCCCTCTTGGGAATAATATAAATGCTCCCTGAAATGAGAAATTATGGGTCTTAGGCTCTGTTAGTAAATTTTATTGCAAGGAAACAATCAACAAAACTAAAAGACAACCTGTGGAATGGGAGAAGATATTTGCAACTGGCATATCTGATAAAGAATTAGCATCCAAAATTTACAAAGAACATATCAAACGCAACACTCAAAAACCAAATAATTTAGTGAATAGAGCAGAAAACATGAGCAGATATTTCTCCAAAGAATTCATACAAGTGGCCAACAGACACATGAAAAAATATTCAACATCACTGGGTATCAGGAAAATACAAATCAAAAGCACAATGAGATGCCATTTCATACCAGCCTGAATGGTTAAAACTAATAAGTCAGGAAACAACAGATGTTGGCAAGGCAGTAGAGAAAGGGGAACCCTCTTACACTGTTGGTGGGAATGTAAACTGTTGTAATCATTCTGAAAGACAGTATAGAGAAAGGGGAACCCTCTTACACTGTTGGTGGGAATGTAAACTGTTGTAATCATTCTGAAAGACAGTATAGAGGTTCCTCATAAAGTTAAAAATAGAGCTACCCTACAACCCAGCAATTGCACTACTAGATGTTTAACCAAAGGATACAAAAATATTGATTTAAAGTGGCACACGCAACCCCATGATTTTAACAACATTATCAACAATAGTCATACTATGAAAGAGCCCAAATGTCCATCAACTAATGAATGAAGAAGAAGAAGAGTGATTTTACACACACACACACACACACACACACACACACACAATGGAAAATTACTCAGACATCAAAAAGAATGAAATCTTGCCATTTTTGCCATGACTTTGATGGAGCTCTAGTGTATTATGCTAAGTAAAACAAGTCAGTCAGAGAAAGACAAATACCATATGATTTCACTCAATAAGAAACAAAACAGATAAACATAGAGGAAGGGGGAAAAAGGAGGTAGGTAGGCAAAACATAAAAGACTCTTAACTATAGAGAATACACTGAGGGTTGATGGAAGGCCAGTGGGGCAATGGGATAACTGGGTGACAGGTATTAAAAATGGCACTTATTGTCATGAACACTGTAAGTAATGAGTCACTAAATTCTGCTCCTGAAACCAATATTACACTAAATGTTAATTAACTAGAATTTAAATAAAAACTTGAAGAAAAAAAAAGGAAACATATCATATGTACTTCAGTTACATAAAGCAGTAGTTTCTAGCTTATTTTGAGTATAAGGATGTGTTTTTGGCAAGCTTTTTATCTACTTGTATAAGGGATAATTTTGCTTTCAGCAATTATAATTGAAAAAATACATTATGAAAAATATAGTAGTCACAGAGTAATATTGCATTAATTGCATATTATTAATCATAGAATTTATATACTCTGAAAAACACATATATGCATGTAAAATTTTGTTCAAGTAATCTCCAAAAGATGCTTGATAAATGGTTGGATTTATACATTGTTTGCAGTGAGTTCATGGCAGTTTAGGTTCGAAAGCCCACAGGTTCAAAACCAATGATATAATGGATTTTTTTTTTTCCTTCTTGATCTCTGCCTTTCATCATCCCCTGAATATTCTTTCTCTACTTTTACTTAATTATTAATAATTCTGTTTGGGCAATATAATAAGTAAATAAATAAATTTTATTATAAAATGAATGTGATAGCCTAATTTTACTCCCATAGTACTAACATCATTTTGAATAAATGATACATGATTTTAGGAACTGACAGGAATTAAGATGTTCTGTAACAATTATCAATCTAAATGAAAGAAATTAGTCTTAATCAAAGTATTTTTTTTAATATTTTATTTTTTATTTGACAGAGAGAAACACAGTGAGAGAGGGAACACAGCAGGGGTAGTAAGAGAGGAAGAAGCAGGCCTCCCTCTGAGCAGAGAGCCCCATGAGGGGCTCCATTCCAGGACTCTGGGATCATGACCTGGGTCAAAGGCAGAGGCTTAACGACTCAGCCACCCAGGCGCCCCTTGATCATAGTGTTAAATCTGAGTTTGGTTTCACATAAGTTACCATGTAATTCTACCAAGTTATGTTGCCAGCCTCATGGAGCTAGTATTTTTCTTCATAGTAATTTAGACCACAACCAGCTTGCTCCATATAGTTCATACGGAGATATAACTTTAGCTAATGAAAGCAGGGATTAAAGGTTACCTCAAAAGGCATATGAACTAAACTAAATACTCTGTGGTGTTTAACGTGACAGAAAATATTGTCTCTATTTTTTTTTAAGATTTTATTTATTTGACAGAGAGAAACACAGCCAGAGAGGGAACACAAGCAGGGAGGAGTGAGAGAGGGAGAAGCAGGCTTCCTGCTGAGCAGGAAGCCCGATGTGGGGCTCGATCCCGGGTCTCCAGGATCATGACCTGAGCCGAAGGCAGTTGCTTAACCAACTGAGCCACCCAGGTGCCCTCTTGTTTCTATTTTTAATACTATTCCTTTCACCAGTATTTGTTTGCCACAATTATGGTGTTAGATACTTTAGAGCTCAGAGAGAAAAGTGTGGTCATCTCTCCACAAATTATTTCCTAAACTTAAGGTTAAGCTCACTTTCTTGAGATATCCTATGGAGAATGTTTAATCTTAAATTTATTCAGCCAAGATTTAGTGATGTTTAAAAGTGTTTCTGTAATGTTCTGAAGCTTTATTCTGATTTTTTTCTGTTCTTCCATTTTATCATCATGGAAATATTTAACAAACTCAAGAAAAATAAAGTGAACTTTAAGAGTTTATGTAATTCAAACATTTTGTCAAAATTTTGGGAAATATTTAATGCACAACTTGTAAGATAAAGTTGACATTATTATAACATTATTAAATTGTTATTACATTAATAAATATTAGCTAATGACCTCCAAATATATATGTTATAGAATAGTATACATTTTAGCAACTCCCCATCTAACCTAAATAAGATATTTCACTGTTCATATGTGTGATATTTATCTCCAAAAATCTTTTGCTAACTTACATTCATATTAAAAGCATATGCAAGTCTCTGTATCTTAACAACCTCGGCAACACTGGATCCTGATAAACAAACGTGTTTTATTTTTCCATTTGTATACTAAATATGAAATTATATTTGACCTCTTATTCTAAATTTTGTGGTTAATTTTAAAAGCAATTGAACGTGTTTTAATATTTATTGACTTTCAATTTCAAAGTATTGACAATTTAAATTCTATATCATGTTTTTACTGGTTTATATTGTATTTTGTCAAATTGTTTTATAAGTTTTGTCTGAGTAAACTAATTTTATCATGTGTTAAATTGCAAATGTTTAAGGATTTGATATTTCTTATTTTTATGTATCACTATATGCATATGTGTGTTTGTGTCAAATTATTGATTTTCATTTTATGAACTCTCATTTCCTGCCCCTAACTGGAAGCTATAGATTAATTAAAAATATTTTTTAAGGAATAGTTTTTCCTTAATTTTACAGTTTTGCTTTTATATATACCATATTGGTATAAGTATGAATGATTCTGGAATATTGTAGTAACTGTATTTGTGTTAAGAAGTTAGGTATAGGGTAGGGGGATGGTGTAAATAGGTGATGGGAGTGGTGTGGTAAGCATCCGATTTGCATGTAGGTGATGAATCACTAAATTCTACACCTAAAACTCATGTTACACTGTATGCTAACTAACTGAAATTTAAATAAAAAACTTGAAATAAAAAGAAATTAGGCATAGATTTATCTATAAACCTGATAAATGATTATAAAATAATCCATATTTTCTTTAAAAATTTAATGGCCCTAAAAACTCATTAAATTTAGTTCTTATTTTTGCTGTGTATCTACTGTTACTTCTTACTTAATATTTGGTTATATTGAGATGTTTGGGTGTGGGTGTTCTTTGTTCTTTTAACTTATTGTACAAAATGTTGTTTTATATGTATTTTATTAATTTTAGAAACTACTCCAAAGCATTACTTGAAATGCATTTTTTTAAGATTTATTTATTTTAGAGAGTCTCTCTCTAAAGCTGGCAGAGGGCCAGAGAAAGAGAAAGAATCTTCAAGTAGACTCCCCACTAAGAAGGGAGCCCAATGCAGAGCTCAATCCCATGACCTGGGCCAAAATCAAGAGTTGGACATTTAACCAACTGATCCACCCAACCGTCCCTTGGAATGTATTTGTTTTAAATTCTTTTATTTCTCTTTTAATCTTCCCTAAAAATTTTGTTAAGTTAAAAGTATTGTTATTTGTTTAGTCCTAGTGAAACTATTGAAATGTTTTAGGAGAACAGATACAGTTACATAGAGTAAGGAAGGTATTTATATTTCAGGTGTATGCCCTTACAACCACTACTCAAGTTTTAATGATTTTTTCTTTTCTTTTTTTTTTTTTAAAGAGAAAGAGAGAGAAAGAGTGAGAGTGTACGCGCACGCATGCATGCGCACCAGAAGTGGGGCAGGGAAAGAGAGAGAATCTTAAGCAGGGAGCCTGATCCCAGGATCCTGAGATCATGATTTGAGCAGAAACAGAGTCAGACACTCAATTGCCTGAGTCACCCAGACACCCAAAATGCTTATAATTTTAACAAATTGTTAGAAAAAAATTACTGAGCATTACATTTAGCATCAGTTTGAAGTCAATATGAACACTACTTTCTTCAGGGCACCTGGGGGGCTCAGTTGTTAAGTGTCTGCCTTTGGCTCAGGTCATGATCCTGGAGCCCTGGATGGAGCCCCACATCAGGCTCCCTGCTTGGTGGGAAGCCTGCTTCTCACTCTCTCACTCCCCCTGCTTGTGTTCTCTCTCTAGCTGTGTTTCTTTCTGTCAAACAAATAAATAAAATAAAAAAAAAACAACATTAATTTCTGTCTTCCTGTTTTAGTCTTGGTAGTTTATAGGTTTCTAGGAATGTATCCATCTCTTCTAGGTTGTTAAACATATTGGCCTATAATTGTTGATAGCAAGTTTTGACAATCTGAATAGACCTATATCTAGTAATGAGATTGAAGCAGTGATCAAAAACCTCCCCCAAATCAAGAGTCCAGGCCCAGACGGATTCCTTGGGGAATTCTACCAAACATTCAAAGAAGAAATAACACTTATTCTCCTGAAGCTCTTTGAAAAAATAGAAACGGAAGGAAATTGTCCAGACTCTTTCTATAAAGCCAGCATCACTCTAATCCCCAAACCAGACAAAGACCCCATCAAAAAGGAGAACTTCAGACCAATATCGCTGATGAATACGGATGCCAAGATTCTCAATAAGATCCTTGCTAACAGGATCCAACAATACATTAAAAAGATTATCAACCATGACCAGGTGGGTTTTATCCTGGGGATGCAAGGGTGGTTCAACACTCGCAAAACAATCAACGTGATAGAACAAATCAATAAGAGAATAGAGAAGAACCACATGGTACTCTCAATTGATGCAGAAAAGGCATTTGACAAAATACAACATCCGTTCCTGATCAAAACTCTTCAAAGTATAGGGATAGAGGGAACATTTCTCAACCTCATAAAATCTATCTACGAAAAACCCACAGCGAATATCATTCTCAATGGGGAAAAACTGACAGCCTTTCCTCTGAGATCAGGAACAAGGCAGGGATGCCCGCTCTCACCACTACTGTTCAACATAGTGGTAGAAGTCCTAGCAACAGCAATCAGGCAACAGAAAGAAATAAAAGGTATCCAGCTTGGCAAAGAGGAAATCAAACTCTCTCTCTTTGCATATGACATGATACTCTATGTGGAAAACCCAAAAGACTCTACCCCCAAACTACTAGAACTCATCCAACAATTTGGTAATGTGGCAGGATACAAAATCAATGCAGAGAAGTCAGTTGCATTCTTATAAACTAACAATGAAAAAATAGAAAGGGAAATCAGAGAATGGATTCCGTTTACTATAGTACCAAAAGCTATAAGATACTTAGGAAGAAACCAAACCAAAGAAATCAAGGATCTGTACTTGAGGAACTACAGAACACTCATGAAAGAAATTGAAGAAGACACAAAAAGATGGAAGAGCATTCCATGCTCATGTATCAGAAGAATAAACATTGTCAAAATGTCTATACTGCCCAGAGCAATCTATACTTTCAATGCCATTCCGATCAAAATTCCACCAACATTCTTCAAAACATTAGAACAAACAATACTAAAATTTATATGGAACCAAAAAAGACCCCGAATCGCTAAGGAATTGCTGAAGAAGAAAAGCAAAGCTGGGGGCATCTCATTACCTGACTTCAGGCTTTACTAAAAAGCTGTGCTTACCAAGACAGCATGGTACTCGCACAAAAACAGAGAAATAGTCCAATGGAACAGAGTAGAGACTCCAGATATGGACCCACAAATCTATAGAAAAATCATCTTTGAGAAAGCAGGAAAAAATATCCAGTGGAAAAAGGACAGTTTCTTTAATAAATGGTGCTGGGAAAATTGGACAGCTACATATAGAAGAATGAAACTAGACCATTCTCTTACACCACACACAAAGGCAAACTCGAAATGGATGAAAGACCTCAACGTGAGGCAGGAATCCATCAAAATCCTGGAAGAGAACATAAGCAGTAACCTCTTTGACATCGGTCACAGCAACTTCTTTCAAGACACGTCTCCAAAGGCAAAGGAGACAAAAGTGAAAATGAACTTCTGGGACTTCATCAAAATAAAAAGCTTCTGTACTTCAAAGGAAACAGTCAACAAAACAAAGAGGCAACTCACAGAATGGGAGAAGATATTTGCAAATGACACTACAGACAAAGGGCTGGTATCCAAGATCTATAAAGAACTACTCAAACTCAACACCCAAAAAGAAGATGAACACATCAAAAAATGGGCAAGAGACATGAAGAGGCACTTATCTGTAGAAGATATACAAACGGCTAACAGACACATGAAAAAATGTTTCGCATCACTAGCTATCAGGGAAATTCAAATCAAAACCACACTGAGATACCACCTTACACCAGTCAGAATGGCCAAAATTAACAAGACAGAAAAAAACAAGTGTTGGAGAGGCTGCGGAGAAAGGGGAACCCTCTTACACTGTTGGTGGGAATGTAAACTGGTGCAGCCGCTTTGGAAAACAGTGTGGAGATTCCTTAAAAAAATTAAAAATAGAGCTACCCTATGGCCCTGCAATTACACTACTGGGCATTTACCCCAAGATACAGATGTAGTGAAAAGAAGGGCCATATGTACACCAATGTTCATCTCAGCAATGTCCATAATCGCAAACTATGGAAAGAGCCAAGGTGCCCATCAACAGATGAATGGATAAAGAAAATGTGGTACATATATACAATGGAATACTATGCCTCCATCAGAAAGGAAGAATATCCAACTTTTGTAGCAACATGGACTGGACTGGAAGAGATTATGCTGAGTGAAATAAGCCAAGAAGAGAAAGTCGAGTATCACATGGTTTCACTTACTTGTGGTGCATGAGGGGTAACCTGGAGGACAGTGGGAGAAGGAAAGTAAATGGGAACTAGGGTAATCCAGAGAAAGAAATGAAACAACAGAGGCTTTGGACACAGAAACAAACTGAGGGACTTGGAGGGAGGGGGGTGGAGGGATGGGAGAGCCTGTTGGTGGGTACTGGGGACACCTAAAGCGTGGAGCACTGGGTGTGGGGAATGGGGAATGAATCTTAGAACACTGGAAAAAAAATTTAAGTAACAATAAAAAAAATAAAATAAATGTGAATATATAAAGACAAAAAAAATTAATTTATTCCATATCATATGAACATTTAAATTAATTTCTTAATTCATATCATTGACTAATAAAGAAATGGCATTAAATTATCAACCTATAATGAAAATTCTTGACTTTTTCCATACTTTAAATAAAATTAGGACCAAGATCTATGATAAAATCTGTTTTTTTACACAATCATTGCTGTTTTAAACTCCATTGAATTGATTATAAGTTGAATGGAAAAATTTTATTTCTTAAATAGATTCAGATTGGTGATTCTTTTCAATTCACAAAGTAAAAAGGCTTGTGAAAATCAATCATATGTTTTCAACCAGATTTGTTTATAGTGTAACCTCATTTACCATATAGAAATTAATTCCAAGTTTTTAATCATTTGACTATTTTTCCTTATTTTTGAGTTGTGAGATCTACATTTGATACACATTTAGATGTATTTTTATGGGAAGTAAGAGAAAAGGCAAATATAATATTGTAAACCCAATGTCATATTACCTTTGAAGATTGGAAGTTATTTTTATTTTCAGTGCACAACACCTTTCATGATTATCTCAAATCTTGAGTTTCCCAAATATAAGGACTCCAAAGGAATCTTACAAGAAAAGCACTTTTTCCTAGGTAGAGTTCTTCACCTATTCTTCTATCTCTATTTTATACATTTTCTAAAAGACTGACATTTAAGAGCTATTAGTTTATATGTTTATATATTTGGTATCAGTAAGTTGATATCATATATATCCATGTATCTTAATACATTTTACACGTATGCCAAAACAGGACTGCCTCTTCAGGAATGCATACTGTGAAGATTGAGTCATGGGATTAATGATTCAGGCCTCCAGCAATAGAAGAGGGGAGAGGACTACAAATTAGAATATTTGGAGAAATCCTTTAAGGAGATGAAATGCTTACCAAGTTCACTCTCAAGCTTATAGACAGAATTCCACAAAGCAATAAAGATCAGCTCTATCTAGTACATATGTAGGAGTATTTTTCTTAATTTGGTGAAAAGGATGAGAATGATGAAGATGAGTTGTTTCTACAGGTTTTAAAAAGGTAACAGTATCCTCTCTCTTGAAGATCCTCAAGAATGACAATTACATATGGTTTCCAGTACAGACTAGGCTTTATTACTTCCCCAAATGGCTAGTTATCTGACCTCATGTTAATTATTAAGTGAATATGGTTTTGCCATTGGTAGGAAATGTCCCTACAAGAAAAGTTTTTACCTTGATGATGTTTATCAAATTCAGAAAAGATCAAAGAAATGCCTGTAAAGCAAATCAGTGAAACATTTATTCTACACAACGAAGGACATAATTTTCTGTAAGTCTCAAATTAAGATTGTCAGTTTAGTTGTCATTTAGAGATATATAAAAAAGTGATAGAAGTTCTTCTGAGAAGAAGGAAACAGAGTTGTCTATTGACAAATAAATGAGAAGAGAAGGGTGATAATGCTTTGGAATGACTCCCCATCAAATTACCAACCAGTCTGAAAACATCACTTAAGGTTAGGAACAAATAGTAATGTCTTTATTGATTGAAGCAACCATACCAAGTGGTGATAAAATTGTGCCTACAGGGATGAATGTACACCTTGTTTTCGGATGACTTCTTTCTAGATATTCCTTTCAAGTTAAACTTCTCTAGACAATTGTGAATATTATTTTTTCTAGTCAGAAATGATAAAAAAAATGTGATGAATGACTCTACTGTCAGAACTTCAAACTTGGGTTTGATTACTATTGATTACCATTTTCAAGTAATGGCATATCCTGTAAGTCTTAGTTTTCAACCACCTTATTTTTAACTTTATTAAATAAATATATTCTGCCCCTCTCCCTTCCTAAAATTTTCTACATGTAAAGCACTTATGTCTCTGTAATATAAACTGTTTCACTCCCTCTTCTTGGAGAACCACTTCTGAATCCTGCCAAGGGTCTGTTGGGTCTTCACATTGTAGATGATGGGGCTCATCAGGGGTGAGAATATGATGTAGATGTTGCCCATGAGGACGTTGACCACAGGAGAGAGGTGTTTCCCAAAATGGTGCACCATAGTGAGACCAGTAATTGGGATATAGAAAATCAGGACAGCACAGATATGGAAGACACAGGTCTGCAAGGACTTGTGCGTCTCCTCCTGGGAGGCAATAGCCAAGACAGAATGCAGGATTAGAACATAGGATACAAAAATTAACATGGAATCAAACAAAATAGTACAAATAACCAGAGCTAAGGCATAGAAACTGTTGAAACAGATGTCTGAACATGCTAGTCTCAGTAGGTCTTGGTGAAGGCAGAAGGAGTGAGAGAGGATGTGGGAACAGCAATAGTGGAAAAACTTTAGGCGGATTATGGAAGCAAGGATGAACGCAACACTTCTAACCAAAATTTCCAGCCCAATCTTAATGATCCTGGAACTGGTTAGTATGGACATAGACTTCAGAGGACTACAGATTGCTATAAAGTGATCAAAAGCCATGGCAAGAAGGACTCCAGACTCAGTGAGGAACAGACCATGGATGAAGTAAGTTTGGGCAATGCAGACATCCAGGCTTACTTCCTGATTGAGTCCCCGCAAAATAACCAGCACTGTGCACACTGTGGAGAGCCCATGCACAGGTCAGTGAGGGCCAGCATGGCCAGGAAGTAGAACATGGGTTCATGCGGGCTCCACTCTGTCCAGATCACATACAGCACCTAAGAGTACCACAGGATAGATGCAGGAGAAAGGAGTGGGGAGCCAGGGATATTCCTGTTCTAGGCCAGGGAAGCCTGATAGGAGAAAGGTTGAGGAATTGGCATCATAAACAGAAAACACAGACATGGATGATGTGAGAGGTATTTTCTTGATGAGTCAGCACCTGTATCCATTTGCTAGGTAACTGCCATACAACTTGTTTCTCATACAGGATCAATTCGAGCAAAAGTGGTTTATGTATATTATACAGAATTCTTTAAATTAAAAAGTCACACTTACTGTTGTTCACATCTGTTATCCAAGTACCTCTCCACATTTAGGAATCTTGTTTTATGTCTACCTAGTAAAACACTGAGGGTAAACAGAGGAAAAAGTGATATAAAATAGATTTTGTCTTTTCTCAAGCAACTAGCAATTATGATAAATTTTGACTTTGACTTTCCAGATGTCTATTCATCTTTCAGAGTATTTGTAAAAAGTGGTTACCCTTCATCTTCCGGATGCAATTTAGTCTGTCTCCTCATACAACCTGTGATTCAGTCTTTCTCTTCTATCTGGCAATTACTGCTCAAGTCTCAACTTAATCGCAAAAACTCAAAGACACATTTGTTTCTCTGCTCAGAGGAAAGTAGATCGTGTCTTTGTAAGTGCTTACATCAAGAGAGAGCTAGAGGGCTGTAGTGTATAACATCAGGATGGAGACAGATATAAATGGACCACACGTCTCTAGAGTTATTCTGTTCACATTTTAAAGTGAACGGTCAAAATAGCTATTATCTGACTGCAATCTGAAATTATCCATTGGGAGTGAACTTGTTTTAACAGATACATATTCCATTTGGTGTTCTGTGTTCCAGGACTTTAAAAACTGTAACACTATGTTACTTATACTGCAATTATAAAATAGATAATATCACGCAAACCCTAAGTAGCAGGCACTATTGTGAGCCAGGTTTTATAGATGACTAAATTGAGTTAAACAGATTAAGCAGCTTGCTAAAGTCACACTGTAAGTGACAATTTGAATCCTTGAGACTGACTCCAAGGTGCATGCTCTTAATTGCTCGTCTCTTCTGTCTTCAATTTCACTGCGATCATTTTTCAGTATGCGTTGCTTTCATATAGTATGAGGTTTAAAGGTTTCAGGGGTTCTGTCTAATCTTTAAAATTACATTAAAATATCTCATTTATCAGTTATATATCCTTTCAGCAGGATCATCAGTGAGTTTAAGATCCTCTATCATACTGCCTTCCAATCCACAAACCAGGCATTCAGCTCTCACCAGCTACCACAAGGTAGATGCTTGGTTTCTTCTGTTGCTCTGGGGACTGTTCAGTGTTTGTAAGCAACTGCTTCTCATCAGTTACAAACTTTCTCATTCAGAGCTTCTTTCCTCCTCCTGCCAGCTTTATTGAGGTAAAATGGACTCATAGTATTGTGTAAATTTGAGTTGTACAACATGTTTATTTGACACATTTACATATTTCAAAATGAAACACCTCTATCCTGTCTCATAATTACCATTTTTTTTCTTGTACTGAGAACATTTACCAGTCTATTCCCTTAGCAGCTTTCACATATATAATATAGTACCACTAGCTATAATCACCATGCTCCACATTAATCCCCCCAAATTATTGATCTTATAACTGGAAGTGTGTACCCTTTGGTGAATATCTCCCCACTTCCCTCACTCAAAAGCCCCTGGAAACAACCACTCTACTTTGATTCTGAATTCAGCTCCATTAGAGTCCACATATAGGGAGTGTCATACAATATTTCTCTTTCCCTGTCTGATTTATTTCACTTAGTATCATGTTTTCAAATTTTATCTAGATTGTTACAATGGCAAGATTTTCTTCTTTCTCATGAAGAACTATTTATTATTTATTAATATTTATTTGATTGTTTATCATAATAAATATTTATAATAATATCACTTATCATAATAAGATATTATTACAATATTTTATTAACTATATAGTCAGTATATATATCACATCTTCTTCATTCATTCATATATAGACAGATACTTAGGTTGTTTCCATATTGTGGATAGTACTGCAATAAACATGGGGGTGCAGATACTGAAAATTGCACAGTTAAATTTATTTTTAAGTATTTTAATGTTTTTTATACTATTGTAAGGTATTATAAGGATTGATGTCCTTATTTCTTTTTCAGATGTTTTGTTTTTTAGTGTATAGAAATTCAACTATTTTCTGCATGTTGATTTATATCCTGTAACTTTACTGAATTTATTGATTAATTCTAGCTCGTTTTTTTTGTTTGTTTTATTTTTATTTATTCATCAGGATTTTCTCTATATAAGTTCTTATCTGCAAAAAAATTAATTTTACTTTGTCATTTTTATCGGGATGTCCTTTTTCCCTTTTCTTTCCTGATTGTTCTGTCTAGGACTTCCAATTATGTAGAATAAAAGTAGGGAGAATGGGCACAGTCATCTTATTCCTGATCTTAGAAGAAAAACTCAACCTTTTTGCCATTGAATATGATATTGGCCATGGTTGTCACATATAACCCTTATTATGTTGAGGTATGTTTCTTTTATATTCAATTTGTTGAGTTTTTATCATGAAAGGATGATATATTTTGTCAAATGCTTTTTCTGCCTCTATTGAAATAATCATATGATTTTGTGTTTTAGTCTATTAATGTAATGTAGTATATCACATTTATTAATTTGTATATGTTGATTTATCCTTGCATTCCAGGGATAAATCTCACTGGATCATGGTGTATGCTCCTTTTATTTTATTTTATGCTATTTTTAATATACTGTTGTTGCTTTGTGTGTTCAGTGTGCTAATAATTTGTCAAGAATTTTTTTCATCTGTATTCATCATGAATATTGGTCTATAGTTTCTTTTCTTGTAGTGTCCTTATCTGGGTTTGGTATTAGGGTAAAATTGGCCTTGTAAAATGAGTTTGAGAAGGATTGGCATAATTCTTCTTCAAATATTTAGTAGAATTCACCAGTGAAAACATCTGATCTTGGGCTTCTCTGTATGTAATGGATTACTGATTCAATCTCCTCACTCATATTGGTCTGTTCAAACTTTCTATTGCCTCATGATGCAGTCTTTGTAAATTTTGTGTTTTAGGAAATCTATCTTTTTCCTCTAGCTTACCTAGCTTCTTGGTGTATAATGTCTGTAGAAGTCTCTCGTGATTGTGTTTCTCTGGTATCAGTGGTAATGTCTCATCTCTCATCTCTGATTTTATTTACTTGAGCCTCCTCTCTTATTTTTCATAGTCTAGCTAAAAGTTTGTAAATTCTGTTTATCTTTAAAAAATAGCTTAGTTTTATTGATCATTTCTACATTTTTTTCATCTCCATTTCATTTATTTCTTCTATGATATTTACTCTTTCTTTCTTTCTCACAACTTTGGGCTTAGTTTATTCTGTTTCTAGTTCCTTGAGGTGAAAAATGATATTATTTATTTGAAATGCTTGTTTCTTAAAGTTGGCATTTATGGCTGTAGAAATCCCTCTTAGAACTGATCTGAATTAATTGCATAGGTTTTGGTTATAGCATTTTTTACTACCAAATATAAAGTCTATTTGGTTTTCCAAAACTTTTAAATGATAAGGAAGAAACCCTCTATATTCAATATTTAAAGTACACTTTGCTTTGTTCTTGTGTATCTCTTTCTCTCACAAGTTATATATTTCAAAATTGCCAGGAAATAGAAGAAATGGGGATGAAAGAAGGAGGAAAAAAATCAACAATGATTTTCTGGGTAGATTGCTATAAAAACTTCTGTCATTTTTTCCTGTGAAAAAGATAATTTTTCTTCCCTTAATTTTTCTGAATTTCATTAGCTCACCATTTTGGTTTTACATGGGAGCTGAGTTCCAATATCTTCAACATCCTTCTTGTATTTATGAAATGAGTGTGGGAACATGAGTCTTGTGTAGTTAATATCAATCAGAGTTCCTGGATTGCTAATATCAGTGAGCCTAAGAAAACAATGTAATTTGGGCACATATTCCTGTGGATTTCATTTACTTTTTAAATCTTGGCTTCTGGAAATTAAAAAATAGGTTTTGTTTAAATGTATGGAGTATTTCTAAGTATTTATAGCAGAGAGAAGTAAGTTCAAGGGTTTATCCCACAACATTAAAGGAAATCAAAGTCTCTACATAGTGAGATTCTGCAGTGTAATGTTCCTAAACTAGAGCTTTTTAACACATTGAAAATGATCAGGTTGCATGACTTGAACATTCTCAATAATAAATATTTTGAAGTTGTTTTCTAAGGTAGAAAGATTATGTAGTTAGGTCCAAAGACTCATATAAGTAATTGGAACTCTATTAATGCCATAGCTGTGTGATCTTTGGAAAGTTTCCAGTACATATCTTTAATCAGTGTCATCCCATAGCAATCCAAGGTGAGCCACTTATGTAGTTTTAGATACTCTAAGTAAAATTGAATGAGTAAAACCCATTTTAATGTTTTATTTAGCCTACTATATCTAAAATATTATGTCAACATGTAGTCAATATGAAAATTTTTGAAGAGATGTTTTAAATTATTCTTTCCAACTGTCTTTGATCTAGTATGTAATTCGTACTTAAATATATAACATCTCAATTTTGTTTGCCACATTCCAAGTACACAGTAGGCCCTGGTGGCTCATGGATAACTTATTGAAGAGTGCCACTATAACCTCAGTTTCTTCATCTCTAAAATGGAAACAATAACAATTTACTTTTATTAAGTGTTTTCTTTCTGTCTTTCACAATTTTAAATGTTTTATAATTTCATCTAACTTAATTATCAGGACAATCCTATGAAATAATGTTATCATCCCCATTTTAGGTGAGGCTGAGTAACTTGCCCAGGAACACAGTACTCACAGATGTTGGAGAAGGATTTCCCAACCAGAAAGGCTGGCTCTATAAGCACATTCTTTATCTCTGTGGTCGACTGCATTAAAATAAAAGATATGTGCATTCAGTAATTCTAGAAATTAAACTAGATGACAGAAGTACTCTAATTCTGAGAAATAACTAAAGCTAAAATTCCTAGCACAGTTTAAATGCTTAAAAACGTGCTAAAAAAATGCTTTAAAAAGTGCTCAGTAGAATTGTTGGTATGAAAATAGACTCAGATTTCAAGCAACTTATGAGGATTGTCAACTTTATACTAAACTGTTATGACTTTAAAGAATGTTTTATTTGCCAGCACATAAACTCTATAAATACTGAAGCCATGGGATCAAAAAAAGAGAGAAAAGTTGTAACTGAAATGGAGGGAAATAAAATAAAATTTTATGTTAAAAACAATAACTTGTTTTATATAGGACATATCTTCTGTCCTTCAAAAAACATGTACAGACTAATTAGGGAGGAAGCAAGCTATAAGATGTTTCTTTGTCTGTCCAACATTTATTTCCAAATCTCTCTGGACAAGGGAATTGTTATTAAAAACTTGCACTTGTAAGAATATTCAGAATTTGGTGGAGTGGAAAGTCTTCCTTGCAGACACCGCCCCTGGGTTTGCCCTCATTTCCCCAAAGGAACCCAGCCCCCTGTTGCCTCACTCACTCTCAGCACCACCCAGGGTTCAGGCTTTACTCCAGTGACTCCGGACCTGCATAAATTTTGCTTCTCCTAGAATGTCAATGCCACTGGGACAAAAGGAAGAAGAACAAGATCCATTTTCATGATTGGCAAGACCTTCTCTACCGTGAGTGATAGCTGTTCTTTATTGTGGAAAGGACATGTCAAAATGGACATGAATGAGAAATGAATCCTACAAGTGACTGTCTTATGTAATAAGCAGAGTTTAATATTACAACCCATGGCAATAATTTGCAATGTAATTCACCAGGTTTTAAAGGCAAACACTTGAATGTGTTTTCCTATTCTACTTGGTATATTTAAACTTCATTTTATACCTTCACAAGCCAGAAATCTTTTTTTTTTTTTCATGTAATTTGTAGTACGAAACATTGAAGTAGAAAGTGACAGTGAGGTTGTGGATATGAACACAGATTCCTCTGATGAGGCCAATGACCCGCTAACAAGGAGGTTTCACATGGAGTCATAACGTAGTCTGTTTCAGAGCATGCAGCCTCTGAAAAAAATACAAGTATTGCTCTTATATATAACGAGCTGTTGTGCCAAATCCTGACATTCTTTTTATAATTGTTACTTCAAAGCTTATACTAAGGCAGTGAAAAACACTTAGGATTCTTAATAAGCTTATATATACATATATATATGTATATATAATATATTATTAAAATATAATATATTTTATAAATATATAATATATTTATAAAAAATATATTATATATTTTTTTTCCCTGAGAGGTTTTCGTTTTTATAGATTCATGTCTACTCAACCTGATTCCAAAATCAGTAACTTCACCTTTCTCCTTACGGGTTTCCCTGGACTGGAACGGGAATATCCCTGGCTCTCCATCCCTTTCTGCTGTATCTACACTATGGTACTCTCAGGGAACTGCCTGGTGCTGCATATGATCCGGACAGAGCCAAGTCTGCACCAGCCCATGTTCTACTTCCTGGCCATGCTGGCACTCACTGACCTGTGCATGGGGCTGTCCACGGTGCACACAGTGTTGGGCATCCTGTGGGGTCTCAGCCAGGAGATTGGTCTGGATGCCTGCATTGCTCAAACCTTCTTTGTTCATGGTCTATCATGCATGGAGTCTGGAGTCCTTCTGGCCATGGCCTTTGATCGCTTCACTGCAATCTGCAATCCTCTGAGATACACATCCATCCTCACCAATACCAGAATCATCAACATTGGTGTGGCCATTTTAGGGAGGAGTTTCCTGTTCATCACTGCTCCCATTGTCCGCCTAAAGTTCTTCTATTACTGCCGCCCCCACATCCTCTCCCACTCTTTTTGCTTGCACCAGGACCTGCTTCGCCTCGCCTGCTCTGACATCCGCTTCAACAGCTTCTATGCCCTTGCTCTGGTGATCTGCACGCTGTTCTTGGATTCCGTGCTCATTCTGGTCTCCTACATCTTGATCCTGCACTCAGTATTGACTATTGCATCCCGGGAGGAGCGATTCAAGTCCTTGCAGACCTGTGTCTCACACATCTGTGCAGTTCTAGTTTTCTATATCCCAATCATTGGTCTGACCATGGTACACCGTTTTGGAAAGCACCTTTCTCCTGTGGTCCACGTTCTCATGGGAAACATCTATATCCTTTTCCCACCCTTGATGAACCCCATCATCTACAGTGTCAAAACCCAACAAATACGTACTAGGATCCAGAGATGGTTCACTAAATCAAACTGAGTACTGTGTTCTAAGGAAGGGAATGTAGTGTTTACAAGAGGAATGACTAATAAGAATTGATAGCAGAAGTGATACATTTGTATGTAATATTTAACAGATTTAAAGCATACTTAAGAAAATAGTCATCTTCTAATTTGGTTTTCCAAAGCTAGGGAAATAGGCAGAGAATGTGTGACTGATCTCATTTCTTAATTTTAAATTCAGTATGGCATTAGCTATAGTGAGTTATGTTTTATAGTGTGTCAATGAGCTCTTGCCTGGGTAATTACTAAGTTTATAGTACCATCCATGTTTTTTGACTTCTAATTCAGAGTGTGACTTTATTTTTTTATGTAACTGCTATATCTGTACATTTACTATGATTGGAACAAGTAGGCTTTCCATATTATTATCAGGTGTCACAAGTTGACTCTGTTAAGTTTGTTGAGAGGAAAATTTTATTGTATTCTTCAAGGTTCTCCTAAACTGGTCTAAAAATTAAATTGGCATGACACAGATTAACAGGAGAAACTACAAAACTTAACCACATGCATATAGAGGCCCAATGGTAAAGTTCAGATCCAAAGAAATGACCAAGGCACAAAGTGTTTTGTTTGTTTGTTTTGTCTTGTTTTAAGATTTTATTTATTTGAGAGAGAGAGCAGGAAGAGAAGGAGAGAGAATATGAAGCATAACTCCATGCTGAACACAGAGCCCCATGCAGGGCTCAATCCCGTGATTGAGAGATCATGACCTGAGCTGGTACCAGCAGTGGAACACAACCGACTGAGCCATTCAGGTGCCCCAGCATGACCTTTTTATTCATTTTAGACAAAGAAATATTTATCTATGAGGAATAGACAGGACAAAGAAAACATGCTCAGGAGCTACGATTAGTAAGGAATTCTAAATTTGGACTAGAATCTGGGCTGGGTTAATGCATTAGTAATAGTTACAAGCTTTATTTATTTTTATTTATTTTTTAAAAGGTTTATTTATATAGGTTACTTTGCCCTACATTCCCTACCTCTGATGATAAGGATGTCTTTTTGCCTCTTGGTGCCGAAAGGGTAACATTCACAAAGGAGATGGATTTCCTGCTTTCTGGAGACAAAGAAGAGTCAGTATTCTTATACTGACTGTTTCTTAAATAACTTAAATTCAAATAATCTTTGTGACATTATGTCATACTTTGGGTCCTCCTTCCCTGGGCCCCCACAAAGTCATTCACACCTCTCCTATCTATAATTAAGCAAAAGTTCCAGGAAAGCCCATTTTGTCTCCCTAATAGAATGCCAGATTTGTAGGTTAGATTATAGTGTAGTGCAAAAGATTTGGTGGATAGTGAGAGAATCACTATCACATCTCTACATATTCGATCACATACCCCCAGATCTGTATAGTTTACAGTGCTCATGAGAGTTGTCAATCGACTTCAATCTTGCTGTCAGCATATGTGAAGTTTTAAAGACCGTTTGATCAACCTCTTTATTTTTAAGGTAGGTGGCTAAGGCCAAGAGATATAAGTAAAACATAAGTAGCTAAGCTGAGGATAGGATTGTGGTTTTGAGAATGTTTTTAATGTATATTTCACTTCTAAGTCTCATCCTCTTCATAGATAAAATAAGAAAATCAACTCAACCATAAAGTGCAAACATAATTATTTTGGTGCTGGTTTTTTAAAAAAATATTGACCTCCCAAAATAAAAATTAAAACAACACACAGTAGCAGTCTCAAGATTCTTTTTATTTCTTTAAACATCGTCTCCTAATCACAAGCTATGTACTCGCCATGACGGGGGCAGCAGAGCTACCAGCCCAGGCAAATCCCAGGGACGGGACGCTGCCCAGATGGGAGGAACAAACTGTTGCACGGGTACCTTCAGGTGTATGAAGCTCCATCATCAACTGTCCTAACAAATGGGAAAATTCAGTTTTGAAAATTACTGTTTGGTTTGTTACCTTTAATTTCTCTTTTAGTGTTTTATTAGAGAATTAATGTGACTTTTTTATTTTTATCTTTTATGTATTTATTTGAGAGAGAGAGAAAGAGGTAGTGTGGGAGCATGAGCAGCAGGGAGGAATGGGGGAAAAGGACTAGCTGACTCCCTGCACAGCAAGAAGCTGGACACAGGACTGGATCCCAGGACCCTGAGATCATAACCTGAGCCAAAGTCAGACACTTAACTAGACACCCAGGTACCTCTAATATGATTTTTTAAAATTAAAAGTCAAGTTGATGTTTATGACTCTACTCTCAGAACTGTCACTGTGTAAACCCCACACACCCTACAGGTCAATCTGCCTAAACAGATCTGCAGTTTTCAGACTACTTTGGCTTGATGGCTCCTTTCTGTTGGGCTCTCTGTGATGGTACTTCTTCATTTCATAATGCCTTCCTCTCCCATCAGTCCTATTTCTCTCTGCATAACTCATTTCTTAAATATACTTCGTGCAAAGCATTGGTAATTGACCTGTTCTAGTTCCAGTGGAAAATGACACATATTAATTCGCCTCTTTGTTAAAGGAATTTGAGAAAAAGGATGCGAAGAAAGCTTTGTATTCAATTATAATATTGATTGATGATGAAAATATAAAAGATTGCAATTATAAACACCTTAAGTATTACACTGAGAATTTTTATGGATATTATAACTTAGATTTTGAAGTAAGAATATCTCTGAGTTATCAAAGGTCAATAATATTATCCCCATTTTGTACAATAGTAAAATCAGTTTGGGAACCTAAATTTTGCCTAAGTTGAGCTTTATTTTTCTCCATGAATATTTCTAAGAAAAGAAGATATTTTCCTATAGTTTTCTATAAAATCTCAATTTCTTCACTCTAAAAACTGACCAGAGAGGGTCAAGATGGCGGAAGGCCAGGTGACCGCATTTCAGGGAGTTCCCTGAAGAGAGCTGAATTCCAACAAAAAAACCACTACAAGACCACCGTGAACACCCATGAAACCAGCCTGAAATGTGATATTTCCCACTTCTGGACCGCCACGAGAGACAAAGAACATCGGCAAAAAGGTAGAAACAAATTGGAGGG